>OZ035880.1:99330344-99601918 GCA_964034835.1 Muscina levida
GATCTATTTTTATATAACTATATAATTATAACCCCTAAAAGCCAACAGCTTTAAAAATGAAATAACCCCCAAATAAAAAATGAAACAATCCCCAAATTTAAAAAATTTGTTGAGTGTTATTTCATTGGAGATTATTTCATAATTTGAAAACCCCAAATGAGAAATGGAATAATTCCCAAAGAAAAATGAAAAACGGCCCAAAAAAATTGGGAGTTATTTCATATGAAATAACAACCAAAAATGTATGAAAAAAATTTGGGGAATATTTCATTTCTCGTTTGGGCGTTATTTCATTGGGTGGCTTTTCGTGGAGCCATCAGTTAGACGTGGTAGATAAAAAGAGTCGTAATTAACCAAAAGCTGGAGAAGACGTCAGTATGGTAGCCCCTCGGACCACAGTAGCCTTAACGAACAAGACCAGGGGTAGGTAGGTACAGGATACATTCATAGTCGCTAGTGGTGTGGTCCTTCTAGCCCCAGTGATCACCATTGTAGTCATCTATTGGTCCTTGTCGATCATTTCCAGCAAGTTACTCTTATTTAAACCCTTCCACCAAACCAGACATTATTTACTATTGGTCCGACTACCGTAGTGTACCGCCACTTGGTCACCTTCGGGCTGAGTCCCCAGTTTTTACCTATAGAGTTCCCGCAGGCATATAAGATATTGGCACACCTCCTTAACCTCTCCTCGATGTTTGTTGACCAATTCAGCTTTTGATGGAGAGCAATATCTAGGAACATGGCCTCCATTGAGAACTTCATTTCCACGTCAAGGTTCTCACTGTTAAATAACTTCAGATATAAATTGAAGAACACTTACTTTGTGTGGAAGAGTTCATTGCCAACACTTCCACCATTCCCCAATTTTTGCTCGACTTCCCACATAATAAAAGACTTCATTCAGAGTTTATATGCATTTTTTTAAAAGTGAGAAGACAGGCCCACTAAACCGAGTCGGTCCCCAATTTTTTTCTCCAAATTTAATTAAAGATCGGCTCGAGCCGACTTGAAAAAAAACCCAAATCCTTTATTTGTCGCTGCTTTTTTGTTTGTGACTCAATCGTAACTTACAAGACATCGTCTCGACGAGTACTACATTTGTCCTATAGATGTCGCTGACGTACGACATAATTATATAATGATGGCCTCATTTAAAGCAGTTTCTACAGCTAGAATTTTAAATTTTTTTTTCCTAGGATTAAAGCTTATTAAAAACCAAAAATATTTTGCTTTAGAAGTATAAAGTTTTATTCAAAAACAAAAAAAGTTATGTATGACAAGATGTATATACAGCATGTAAACAAATATTTTTTCTCGTCGTTGGCATTACTTACCTACTTTAGTTGTCAAATACAAGTTACGAAACGTAGTTCATAAATTTGAGGCCTGAAGTAATAAAGAATTCCACACGCTTTGGTCTTCTGTGTGTGTTCTCCTTCCAACGGAGTTTGGGTCTCCCTTCACTGCGCCGTCCTTCAGGTTCGCCTTCAAACACCTTTCTCGCTGGAGCATTTACATTCATCCTGGCAACATGTCCCAGCCATCGAAGTCGTTGGATTCTGACTCTTTTAGCTACGTCGATGTCGTGGTAAAGCTCATACATCTCATGGTTCATCCGATGGCAAAACTCGCCTTCGACACAGATAGGTCCATATATTTTTCGGAGTACTTTTCTCTCGAATACTCCCAGGTTTTGTATGTCCGTTGTAGTAAGCACCCATGATTCGGCAGCATACAACAGAACAGGTAAGATAAGCCAGACATGTTGACACCAGCCTTTCTCATCACCTTCTCCATAACTATATTAAATAGTGTACAGAATAGGCTATCGCCCTGCCTGAGACCTCTTTCCGTGTTGAATGGTTCAGACTAATCCTTACCAATCTTAACCGAGGATTTGGTGTTGTCTTAGGTACATTTGCAAAGTCGAATCAGATTTGTAGGAATACCAAACTCAGACATGGCCTCATAAAGCCTATGCCTTATCGGAGAGTCGAAGGCAGCTTTATAGTCGACAAAGAGGTGGTAGGTGTCGATTTGCTTTTCATGAGTTTTTTTCCCGGATTTGTCATAAGGTGAATATTTGATCCGTCGTAGATTTTCAAGGTCTAAAGCCGCACTGATATGGTCCAATTAGTTTTTCTACTATTGGCTTTAGAAGTTCATACAATATGCTTGAAAAGACCTTGTACGCAATTGGTAATAGGCTTATTCCACGGTAGTTCTTACATTCACTACGATCTACTTTCTTGAATTAGGATATGACAGACTGAGACTCCAATCCCCGGGCATGCTCTCCTCTTGCCAGATGTTCTCCATGAGCTGATGCATGCTTCTAATCAGCTCTTCCCCGCCAGCCTTAAACAATTCAGCAGGGAGACCATCGACTCCAGCAGCTTTGTTGTTTTTAAGGCGGGAGATTGGCACACGTATCTCGCTCTGGCTCGGAGGCGGACAATAAACACCATCGTCATGGCTTGGAGCGGGGTCTACTGGTGTGGTGTCTGCATCCAATAAATTTGTAAAATGATCTCTCCATATCCTCAAAACGTTATCCGGGTCCGTCACTAGCTGACCATAGCTGTCCTTGCAGGAGTGTAACCCTGTTTCACGCATTCTCGCCTTAACTCTCTTGTAGAATTTTCGGGCTTCCCCTCTACTTTGGAGCAACTCTGTGCACTCATCCTGCCTCTTCTTCAGTTCCATCTTTTTCCGTCTAAAAAGACGAGTTGCCTCTCGTCTCTTCTCCCTGAGCCGTTCACGAACAGCTCGCGTTGCCATTGGCTGCAGTTTCGCCCTGTATGCAGCAACCGTCTCTCTCGGCTTTGAGTACCCAAGTACGCTTCTCGCAACCCGTTCTAAGGAGTCGGCTATATTTTGCCACTGTGAGGTTATATTATCAGGTTTGGATCATTCCTCAGCAGTTGAGTTAGGTGGTTGGAGTAGGCGTCTGCTAGCTCTGTGGTCCGCAGTTTACCGATGTCCAGCTTTCGTTGTGCCTGGTTACGTACATTTTTCGCTATGCTTAGCCTTGTGCGTACCTTAACTGCGGTAAGGAAGTGATCGGAGTCAATGTTCGCACCCTTACTGTTGGCATTACTGTCGCAAATTATGGCATACTTCTTAGCGTTGATATTTTGATATTTGCCCTCGACTTTGGAAATTTTTTTTCCTGACTCGCTCTAAAGCTTTCGATATTGTTCAAGTAAACTTTCCGTTATCAAAGTATGAATACTATCACTTTATAGTGATACAGATATGTGGAAGACAATATCTGGGCTACATACAATGTTAATACATTTTGTATGAGTTGTCCCATGCTGACTATTGCAACCACGCCCATTTTCTGTTCAATATCAAGAAAACCAGTAAGAAAGTTTTAGTCGACTTATATTTACCATCACCCTCAGTACAACAAAAAAAATTTTATTATACTAATATTATTACTAGATTTCTAAAGTGGGCGGAGTGCTACATTTGTATGGGAGGTACCAGAAGGGGCGTGGCTAGACTTCCAATTTTTTCCAATACTTTATCCTGTTATAGCTTTTCTAAATGCAGAATTTGGGCACGATCGCGTTAGGTATATTAATAATATTAATCGATTTCTAAAATGGGCGGTACCATATGGGTATGGGAGGTACCAGATGAGGCGTGGCTAGACTTCTAATTATTTTTCTCAAAATCTTTATCCTATTAAAGCATTTCTAAATAAAGAATTTAGGTACGATCATGTTGGATTTATTAACATTATTACTCAATCTCTATAGTGGACGGAATGGTACATTTGTATGGGAGGTACCAGAAGGGGAGTGGCTAGACTTCCAATTTTTTTCTTCAAAACTATATCCTGTTATAGCTTTACTAAATACAAAATTTGGGTACGATAGCGTTGGGTGTATTGATATCATTACTGGATTTCTAAAGTGGGCGGAATGATGCATTTGTATGGGAGGTACCAGAAGGAGCGGGGCCGTGTAGCCCATTTACAATTCCGTAAGTAGTTTTGGTAAAATATTAACTCCTGCAAGATTTCAAAATATTTGGTTGTGTATTTTGAAAGTTATCGTGCGCACCAGCCAAACAGACAAACGGACATGGCTCAAACGACTCAAAAAGTCATGAATCGAATTTGGTTCAAAGATACCTAGGGTCTTAAGGGACTCCTTCTATGTGTTACTCTTTTGGGTCGTATCAAATGATATATACCCCCATCCCTAAGGGTGATGGTATAATAATTCGTTTAGATATTAATTAAATTTTATCTACTTTGTAAATGATGTGTCATGTACACTATTTGTACGACTCCAGAAAAATTGCCAGAAAAAAAGTTTTGATACTCCCACACTTATCACATTAACAGTGTAATAGTTGACAAAAGGTCAGAAGGCCGAAACATTTGCCACACTCCTTCTGGTACCTCTCACATAAATACATTTCATTATTAAAAGTAGACTGAATTCAGAATGAATATTGTCTCTTTCAGCTGGTTCCTTCTGATAACTCCCATACAAAATTACCCATATTTGGAAAATTAAAAAGACTTACATAACTTCCAACTTACAAACTACAAGATATTTTAATTTTGTCAGAAGAATTGCCGTGTAACATTTGTCATTTAGATAAATCTTTAATGAACGGCTTTAAAAATCCGAGGCAAGAATAAATATGAGGTATTTGAGCCAACCCATTCCAGTACTTCCGAATTCACCGATAAGTATTTATATACCTTGGTATGGCTATGCAGTGTGAAATTTGGACTACAACCGAACATTGTGAATTTTTTTTTTACATCCTAGGGGTAAATTTTCACGTCATAAGGTGTTTTCTTCCAATGAGTTAAGAAGACAAGTGTCAGATTGTTATTTTACTGTATCTGTTCATAGAAAATAACCTATTGAAAAAGTTTTTAAAGAAATATTAAGAACTATATCTTAATAGATTTAATGAAATCTTAAATTATAGTTAGTATCACAAGAAAGTGTCTGGCAGAGTATTTTTATACATACATAGATATGTACCATGTTCCATGTATTGTATTTGCATTCTTAAGATTGTTTACATACCACACCACATTCACACTTTGGTATCTGAGGTTTTGCTACTGTTGTTGTAGCCAACGATAATACTAATGATGTCGGTAGATGAGGTGGTGATGACGAATGTAATAAGGATAAATTTCCCAAGCACCAAGTTGGTTTTTGGGGTTTTACTTAGTTTGCAATTAAAATGAACTTTACCACACACAAGCACACACACAAAACGAGACGTATATAGATAGCCAACAAACCAACAATTGTATCAGTGTTGAATCCTTAAACGAAATGTGCATTTTGACGTTCGTCTGTGATGCGCCAAACAAATGCTTTTATAATATGTACTTGCTGCAATACAAATTATATTATACATATAATATCGTAGCCAGTACTGTATTGCATAAATAATGTGGAAAATGGTTTGAGCTGCATTGTAAAGAAATATCACATTAATCATTGCAAGTATTTACGTTAGTGAATGTATATTTTTAATCATCATATAACTTTTCTTGAGTCGCAAAGCTATTGGAAATGCGTATAAGTTTGCTTTTTGTCGTACGCTTTGATAATTTGGAACGATCTAACTTGCGAAAAACTTCGGATAATTATTCCGAAATGACATTCCGAATGGAATAATAGATAAATTCTCGGTGGAAAACTCGGAAAATTCCGAAAAAATCTAGAAATTTTAATTTTTTCGGCCAAATTTTGCATTTCATCGCCTGATTTGAGGTAAATCGAAAATTACATTTTTATCAGTTTTCGAATGGAAAAATAGAAAATTTTAGTTGGAAAATTATGGAAAATTCGACAAAAATTTGTTTGTTTGGTAATTTTGGGCGATGTAAATGTGAACAATTTCGAACAATTATGACTTTTCGAATGGAAAAATAGAGAAATGCTTGGTGGAAAACTCGGAAAATTCCGGAAAAACTCGAAAAATTTGGATTTTTTCAGAAACATTTTGCATCGCAAATTGAGTTTTTGTATAACTTTCTGTGTGCAACTGTTCCGAAGTTTCGGTTAAAAAAATAGAACATTTTGGTTGGAAAATTATGGAAAAATTCCAAAAATTTGAATTTTTTTTCGACGAAATTTTTTGATTTTATTGTGTTTTGATAATTCTGAATGATGTTAATGTGGAAAAATAGAAAAATTCTTGGTGGAAAACTCGGACAATTCTGGAAAAGGCTCGAAAATTTTGGATTTTTTCAACGAAATTTTCCATTGTATAGCTTGATTTGATGATTTCAGACGACGTAAAGGTGGAAAATTCTTTGTGATGCTTGGAAAAATTCGGTTTATTGTGAAATCTATAGGTATAAAAACGGTGTAAACAGTGTGTCGTAATTCATCAAGAGAGAACGGCTGGCCCCTTTTACTCAATTTTTATTCAATTGTTCGTAATTGGTATGAGGGTTTTTTTGCAAGATAATTTTGGGAAAAACCTTTGGAAAAGTCGGGAAAAAGGAAAAATCGAACATTGTTTTTTTGTATGGAATTTTGTGTGCAGTCGTTACGGAATGGCTTTTCGAATGGAAAAATAGAAAATTCTTAGGGAAAAACTCGGAAAATTTCGGAAAAGTGCAAAAAGTTTTTTTTTTTTGTTATTGGCAAAATTTTGCAATTTTCGCATGATTTGATGGTTTTGAACGCTGTTTAGGTGGAAAATGTCGGTTAAATGAGATAAATAATATTTAAATAAAAAATCCGTCGAAGCCGACGGGATGTGCGGCAATCTGCTGTCGACATTGGGAATGCCAGCGCCAAATCGTTCGATGCAAGATGCATTCGATCGCGAATTTTAACGGGAGCAAGAGCTGACCGGAAGAGTTCGAACAAATGTGCCGCGGTTAAATACCGAGTACAAGAACGTAAACGATTAACGATGAAACTGGAGGCATTTACTTTCTCGATGCTCCGAGTGGGACAGCCAAGACATTTTTTGTTGATTCCGGCAACAATTTGGTCAAGATCTCAAATAACGTTAGCCGCTGCATCCTCTGGCATAGCTGCCACATTGTTGGAAGGCATTCGAACTGCAAATTCCGCTTTAAAACTTGCGATGAATCTTATCAGGATTGAAAAGCCAAAGTACACAATGACCAAGAATTTCGCAACGGCGAAGTAGAAGCGGGAATGCCAAATCAACATTTCGGATGAATGCGCGATAACGAATAAACGAGCTTTGGAAGTAGTTTCTTCGAACGATAAAGGATTTACGAGGCGATTTAAAAGGAATTGGTGGGGCTATGATTTTGCTCAAAATGTCTAATGATGCTGATTTACTAAAACCATGCTTGAAAACTTGAAAGAACCACCCATCTTCTGCTGAATTCCCGAAACAACTGCTAGCGCTTGGCAATGGCCAAATTAGATTTGATGTTTCAACTGAATTGATATCGTTCCCTGCAAATTTTTGCCAGTTCATATCGTTGGAAAAGTAACTCATGACATTACACAAAATTATCAAAATCTCGATTGGATTAATTTACGAGAAGTATGTTAAGAGCAGAGAAGAATAAAGACATCAATAGCTAGAATTTCAAATTAGAAAGTTAAATCGCTTGAGAACCTCATTCGTACAAATCTGTTTACAGCGTGACCGTAGAGAATGAAGCGACGAACAATCCGACCGAATTTTCCACTCGCTTAATATGCCGCATAATTTACAGATAAAGGTGGGATCGATCATAATCATATTGCGGAATCTGAATCAACCGAAATTGTGCAACGATACGCGGTTGTCCGTCAAGAATCTGATAAAAAAATGTGATTTCAGACGATCATAAAGAACAAATTCAAAGAAGAGGAAGTCCTTATCTTACGAATTAGATAATTCCAACTGATCATCCATTACAAATTCCCCGACGACAATCAATAAATCGCAAGGCCAATCGTTGGAAGTATGTGAGACTAATTTTGCATTTCCCTGTTTTACGTGCGGTCAGCTGAACTTTGCCTTTTCGAGTTTTGGAGAACCGCCTTCGTTGTTTGTTTTTGCGGCGGAAAACTAATCGAAAAACTTTGTTTATCACATATTCTCTGTGGCGAGACGAAGTTCGCCGGGTCAGCTAGTTTTCCATATAATTAACGAGATGCGTGAAACTTTTTTACATTTGAGAGTTTAACACATTTCTATCTTTAAGTTCACACAATCGGACCTACAGATTAATGACGAATTCGAACGTCAGTTTATGGAGAAGCTTTTATTTTTTTGATGCCAATTCACTCGACTACTGCGAAGTTTCTATCGGCAGCATCAGGGAGACCGCTGATCATATTACCAAATACAACTTGTTTTATAATATGATTAAAGTTTCGATCACACGTTCAAATAAAATTTGCCAATCACGACTAATAAGAGTAACACGCAAGTTAGCATTATTAATTTAATCACACAAAACCACTACAACGTCTTTGTGTGCATCAACACAGAACACTTGAATGAATGTCATCTTTCCATAGTGCATTTTATTTTTCTTACAAATTACCTAAAAATGATAAAGAGCACAACTGTGTATAAAACTACTGCTGGTGATGAGAGAAGCAAGAAGAGTAATCTTGCTACCTTTAGGGATACACAATACTTACTATGATGCGTTAGTAATAAAATTGATTTCCCCCAAGATATTTTTATTTTACTCTTATTGTAAATATTATGTTGCGTGGGTGTGAACGTTTTAGTCAGCATTTTAATAAGTAATGATAACTGCATATCTTCATCTTACTTTAATGCCTCCTGCATAGTTTATATTTTTAGTAAAATGTTAAATTGTTTTAAACTGACAGACAATACAAATGCTAGACTAATGTCATTGCTAAACAATTTATTGGAAAGTTTGTCTCATATATATTAAATAGCCATATTTCTCAAATGTATGTATATGGTAACATGAATGGTAAAAAAGCATATGTGCATCATTAATGTTACTCATATCGCATCTATTTGAATAATATACATGTCGCTCGTTTGGTGCAAGACCGGCATAACTTAAAAATGTGATTTTTGAGCTAATTATGTAGAATTGTTCTTTATATCATACTTCATTTCATGTTGTATAAAAATTCATGTTAATATCTCCGCCTGAGTTATGCCTGTCTTGCACGAAATGAGCGATATGTATGAATGTAAAGCGAACTTTATGTTTTTGGTTTTTTAACTAGAGTTATGATTAATGGATGGTGCTTCCATCCAATTAGCGGATGTCATCGACACATACATTTGTGTACACGCTCCGACGGAAGAGAAAGACGATGACATTAAAGATGCATTCTATGGGCGCCTGAAGAAGATATATGACCGCGCCCAGCACATGACATAAAAATTGATTTGGGAAATTTTAATGCTAAAATACGAAAGGGAACGTGGTCTTGGTTCAGAAGGCTGAAATCTTAGTCTTCACAACAACACCTCCGATAACGGATTCAGACTAGTTAGTTTCGAGTCAGCAAGAAACATGGTAGTGAGTGGAACCAGATTCCCGCATAAAGATATCCACAAAGCAACCCGGTATCCTCTGATCAAAATACAAGAAATCAGATTGATCACGTGGAAATTGATGGAAAGCATGTCTCAAGAGTTATGGCCGTGCGTGTGATGCGCGGTGCAAATATTTACTCGGATCTCCACTTAGTTGCAACCAAGGTACGCACGCGGTTAAGTAGTGTTAAAAATACTGTTCACCAAACGCAAAGGAAGCTAGACATCACAAAGCTGCACACCACCGAACCAACCCTCCTATTTCTGATGTTCCCGACATCCAGTGGCAGCATATCGCGAATTCTATGACCACTGCCGCAACGATCGTACTGGGTTATGAAAAACCACGCTCAGACAAGCCCTGGTACGATGAGGAACGTCGCGAAATGTCTGAAGAAAATAATGTTGCATACAGGGCAAAACTGCAGTCAATGGCAATAAATGCAGTGACGAAGCGTAGCAAGTGAAGAGGAGGAAGATGATACGCCTCTTCAGACGGAAAAGGGTCTAGGGAAGAAAAGAGAGAGCCAGGATATCGAAAATTACAGGAAATGAGGTGAAGCCCGAAAGTTCTACCAAAAGATAACAAGCAGAGGTTTTGAACCGGGGATCCCCACCTGTAAGGACGGGGCGGAAATCTGGTCACTGACATTCAGAGTGTGCTGCAAATATGGAGGGGATATTTTTGTCTGCTCGTCCCCGAAGGCATCATAAATGACGAAATCACGCCAATCATCGACGATGGAGTAGACTATCCACCACCAAGCCAAATCGAGATCAGCACGGCAATTGCACGGCTTAAAAACAACAAAGCTGCGGTAGCCGACGGACTGCCGGCGGAGCTTTTTAAAGCCGGCGGCGATGAGTTGGCAACGTGCATGCACCAGCTCATAAACACGATTTGGCACAAGGAATGTATGTAAGGACGGGGCGGAAATCTGGTGACTGACACTCAGAGTGTGCTGCAAATATGGAGGGAATACTTTTGTCTGCTCGTCCCCGAAGGCATCATTAATGACGAAATCACGCCAATCATCGACGATGGAGTATACTATCCACCACCGAGCCAAATCGAGATCAGCACGGCAATCGCACGGCTTATAAACAACAAAGCTGCGGTAGCCGATGCACACTGTGAGGTTTAATCAATCTGGCATCTCGAAATTAAAAAAAAAAATTTTTTCGTAACTCGCTCAAATTTTTTTTTACGTCAGAAGAGACCCCAACTGTTACGAAAACAAACACAAAAGAGAATAAAAAAATTTTATTGGCGTGATAACAGCTATCAAACACGAGCAATTTCATAGCATGCAACAATTGATTTTCAAGCTTGTATTAATCACAAAAGTTTGAGTGATCAGGTCGGGGTTGTGAGTGTTTTTTTTTGGCCTAAAATATTTTTTGTATTAAATGTTATTACTTAAACTTAAAATTTTTGTTTTATTCAATATTTATTTTTGCACTCAAGTATTTTGAAAAAATTGTTTTATAACCACCTAAAAGGTAAGACAAATTTTAAAGCTTTCAAATCTTTGATAGACTAGAACTTCCAAGTCCTACGGAGTTCCGTGATGGGAATGCCAGCAGAATCTTTGTTAATGTGCCCAAAACAAATTTAAAAAATAAAATCCTGCCCATTTTATGCCTTTGTTTAGTATGAGTATAATATAGCGAGAGGAGCTATTGTGGATTTGGTTGAGCAAGGTGAAAATAGAAAAAACAGAAGCGGTTGAAAAGCACGTTATATAAATTTTTGGACCAGATGTTGACGATACCAAAATTAAAGATCGTATAAAAAAGCTTTGCTTCCAATTTCAATCGCGATGGAGCAAATCTCACCGTGATAAAGCAAGATTTATGCATGACAATGCTATTTGGCTAAGTTCAAAAATTTCTGCTGTTGATTTTGCTCTTGATCACGCACCATCAACTTCAAAACAAATACCGCAACGCGGAAAGCGAGAAAAAGAGTTTGCTGAAAGTGCTTCGAGTACACAAAAACGGAAATGCAAAGAGTTAATATCTTCATGCATTCTTCCCATAGGAAACTTTTCTGAAGAAGCGCAAGAAGCACGCAATAAAGAGTCGAGACAGTATCGCGAACTGTTCACGTCCCGAGTTGACACCAACATAGATTTATTGCATAGGTTGCTTATCACGTCAGACCCTTTGATTGCAAATTTACGTTTGCCCCCAAAAACCAAGCGTTCTACTTTACCTTCTGAGGTCATTGCACTTTTGTCTGACACCCAACTAAATGATGAATTTGATGATTAAGCATAAAAAACTTTGCTTGCAGCTCTCTGGAATTTTTATTTTTGTATAAATTCCTTATTTTTTTTTTATTTCTACTTTTCGCTTTTTACTTTTATATAATTTGTATATAATTTCTTTATTTTGGGTTTTGATTAATATCTTATTTTGAATATTTTCCATTCTTTTAAGAACTTTCGTTGACTTTTTTAGTTTTTCCTCTTTATAATGTTTTAGATATCAATAAATTTAACATTGAAACAACATTAACTTTTTATTTTTCTCATTTGCAAAAATCATCGAAAACTAAAGTTCGAAACTTGAAGCATTTTATAGAAATGGTTGTATGTGGGTACTTATATCAATATATCGACAAGTTTTAATTAGAAGAGAAAAAAAGAAGAAATTTTGAATATAAATGTGTAGAAAAAATTGTCCCCAACTAGTGTCTTTGAGGATAGTTCGGAACTAGTCCCCTTTGGCACTAGTTGGAACTAGTTATCTTTCACCATATTGAAGCTTATAATCTCCTTAACGATCGTGCCAAATTTCAAGTTGATATCTCTAAAACTTCATATAAAAATTAATTTTGAGATGCTAGATTGACTAAATCTCACACTGTGCGATGCACAGTGGAAAATCGTAGAGTAAGACCAGCCCATAATTTATTTTTAAAAAGGTTCGAATTACACCACAATTTTTTTTATCGAAAGGCTAAGATGTCGAATTTAGTAATTTGAGCAAAATATTTGATGTTTGGTCAATAGTAATACTCGGAAATAAGGACCGTATTCACATCTTTTTACGACAACGATTTATTACTATAAAAATAAAATATATTTCAGATCATATTTTTAATATTATTCACATTACAATTTGGGAGTTATATACCTTGTTGGAAAGGTAATTTGATGTAGATTCCAATTTTATAAAGAGCGGATCAGGTTTTAGTGAAAACATTTGAAATTTTAGCTCCTGAATGATGTAATGTTGTTTTGGCTGCATGCAAAAACTTTGGTAAGGCTTTTAGTTAGGAGCTTCGTTCAGCTCTGCGCTCATATGTAAAAAATTTTAAAGCTTAATATATTAATAAAATACTATAAAAATTTTAGCTGCATATTCTTGCATAAACAGAAGTTACATTCAATAATGTTAAAAAACTCAGTTATTTAGATAAAAAACAACTCATAAAAAAACAATGTTTTTGACTATAAATTCTTTACTCTAGACTAGTGATGATCAAAAATTGAATAACCTACCACTTCAAACCAATACAAGGTACATGGTAAACAAACTGGTAAATACCATCACCCAATATACGATTTTGTTTATGTATCGAGAGATAGCAGAGATAGCAAATAGTTAGGTTTTCTAAGGATTTGCCTCTTGGGGCGTCGGGAGTGTGATGCAAGGTAAAGCTTCTGATCGGTTTAACTTGGCAAACCCAGAGTGATCCTTGCCAATTGCACTTCAAGTCTACTCACAGAGCTCCGTATTCGTAGTACTACTGCGGACGGAGTACCTCCACGTGGTGACGCCTGGAAGCGTGCCTCTGACACCCGTCAGAGCACGACTAACTGTGAGGGGCGAAACCTAAAACCCAGGCACGTCTGCTCAGAGTGAGCGGTACCCTGGTCAGCGTCTGACCCAGAATGGGCGGCTGTAATAAAATCCTGGCAGGAGGAGAAAACTGCGACGTGGTGCGCTGGGCTTGCAACCCGCCACCGACGTATAAACTATTGCAATGAAAAGAAGTAAGAAAAGAATAAAATGGACCCCCCAAAATGTTGACGACCACCGCAAACGAATTAAGGACCATGATTTAAGGATATGCACCTGGAATGTTAGAACACTGTATAGACCAGGTGCCTCTATCCAACTGGCGGAAGTCCTCGAAGAATACAAGGCTGACATAACCGCTTTACAGGAAATCCGGTGGACGGGACACGGGTGCTCGCGCATGAAGACGTGCGACATCTACTATAGTGGCCATGCGGACAAGCACGAGTTTGGATGTGGATTTGTGGTTGGCAAAAGACTGCGACACCTAGTCTCAAGGTTCAACCCGGTGTGTGAACGTATAGCCACCATAAGAGTCAAAACAAAGTTTTTCCACATAACACTTATATGTGCCCATGCTCCGACAGAAGAGAAAAGCGATGAGGACAAAGACGAGTTCTACGAGAGCCTTGAAAATGTATATGACCGTAGCCCGAGCCATGACATTAAAATTGTACTAGGCGATTTTAATGCTAAAATAGGCAGGGAAACCGCATTTGAGCCTACCATCGGAAAATTCAGTCTGCACACCGAAACGTCGAATAATGGCATCAGACTGATTGATTTCTCTGCGGCAAGAAATATGGTAGTTTGCAGCACTAGATTTGACCATAAAAATATTCATAAGGCAACATGGTTATCTCCAGATCAATTGACAAGGAATCAGATTGATCATGTGGTAGTCGATGGAAGGCACGCATCGAGTGTTCTGGACGTACGAGTGATTAGGGGTGCGAACATTGACTCCGATCACTTCCTTACCGCAGTTAAGGTACGCACAAGGCTAAGCATGGCGAAAAACGTACGTAACCAGGCACAACGAAAGCTGGACATCGGTAAACTGCGGACCACAGAGGTAGCAAACGCCTACTCCAACCACCTAACTCAACTGCTGCGGAATGCTCCAACCCCAGACAATATAACCTCGCAGTGGCAAAATATAGCCGACTCCTTAGAACGGGCTGCGAGAAGCGTACTTGGGTACTCAAAGCCGTCTCAAGAAGATGCCTGGTACGATGATGAATGTCGCAATGCCACGAGAGAGACGGTTGCTGCATACAGGGCGAAACTGCAGCCAATGGCAACGCGAGCTGTTCGTGAACGGCACAGGGAGAAGAGACGACAGGCAACGCGTCTTTTTAGAAGAAAAAAGAAGGAGCTGAAGAAGAGGCAGGACGAGTGCACTGAGTTGCTCCGAAGTAGAGGGGAAGCCCGAAAATTCTACAAGAGAGTGAAAGCGAGAATGAATGGAACAGGGTTGCCCTCCTGCAAGGACAGCGATGGTCAGCTAGTGACGGACCCGGATAACGTTCTAAAGATATGGAGAGATCACTTTAGAAATTTACTGGATACTGACACCACTCCAGAAGACCCCGCTCCAATCCATGACGATGGTATTAACTGTCCACCTCCGAGCCAGAGCGAGATACGTATGGCCATCTCCCGCCTTAAAGACAACAAAGCTGCTGGAGCCGATGGTCTCCCTGCTGAATTGTTTAAGGCTGGCGGGGAGGAGCTGATTAGGAGCATGCATCAGCTCATGGAGAACATCTGGCAAGAGGAGAGCATGCCCGGGGATTGGAGTCTCAGTCTGTTATGTCCCATATACAAGAAAGGAGATCGTAGTGAATGTAAGAACTATCGTGGAATAAGCCTATTACCAATTGCGTACAAGGTCCTTTCAAGCATATTGTGTGAACGTCTAAAGCCAATTGTAGAAAAACTAATTGGACCATATCAGTGCGGCTTTAGACCTGGCAAATCTACGACGGATCAAATATTCACCTTACGACAAATCCTGGAAAAAACCCATGAAAAGCAGATCGAAACCTACCACCTCTTTGTCGACTACAAGGCTGCCTTCGACTCTCCGATAAGGAATAGGCTTTATGAGGCCATGTCTGAGTTTGGTATTCCTGCAAAGCTGATTCGACTTTGCAAATGTACCTTAGACAACACCAAATCCTCGGTTAAGATTGGTAAGGATCAGTCTGAACCATTCAACACGGAAAGAGGTCTCAGGCAGGGCGATAGCCTGTCCTGTACACTATTTAACATAGTTATGGAGAAGGTGATGAGAAAGGCTGGTATCAACATGTCTGGCACCATATTCCACAAAAGCCACATGCCACTAGCCTACGCCGATGATATAGATATCATTGGCCGAAATCTGCGGGATGTTACTGCAGTTTTCTCATCGCTAGAAAAGGAGTCAGCAAAAATGGGTTTAGCGGTCAACGAGGACAAAACAAAAATAATGATTTCGACGAACAAAGAGTCCTCTCGATGGGGACGCACCGTGAACGTTGACAATTATTGTTTTGAGGTAGTCGACGAATTTACCTACCTCGGATCTTCCGTCAACAAGATGAATAATGTCAGCCAAGAAATTAAACGGAGAATAGTGCTAGCCAATAGATGTTTCTACGGACTTCGGCAGCACTTTAGTAACACCACCTTCTCTCGGAATACTAAGAAACAGCTATACCAGGTGCTTATCTTACCTGTTCTGTTGTATGGTGCCGAATCATGGGTGCTTACTACAACGGACATACAAAACCTGGGAGTATTCGAGAGAAAAGTACTCCGAAAAATATATGGACCTATCTGTGTCGAAGGCCAGTTTCGCCATCGGATGAACCATGAGCTGTATGAGCTTTACCACGACATCGACGTAGCTAAAAGAGTCAGAATCCAACGACTTCGATGGCTGGGACATGTTGCCAGGATGGATGTGAATGCTCCAGCGAGAAAGGTGTTTGAAGGCGAACCTGAAGGACGGCGCAGAGCAGGGAGACCCAAACTCCGTTGGAAGGACCAAGTGGTAGGCGATGTGCCATCATCTGGTAGGACTAACTGGAGAACACACGCAGAAGACCGAAGCGTGTGGAATTCTTTATTACTTCAGGCCTCAAATTTATGAACTACGTTTCGTAAATTGTAATTGGCCACTTAAGTAAGTAAGTAAGGATTTGCCTCATTACAATATAAATTAACGGACCAAATTTCATTATCCCCCAGGTGCCCGTTTAGAAATTATGGAAGAAATATTAATTTTCCAAAAATAGATCATTTTGTTTGGGTGGGACCAAAAGGGGTTAACTGATATAGTCCTTATTCATTTAAATTTTTATAACCGTACCCAGAAGGGGTGTGTCAAATAGTTAGGTTTTTGAGGTTTTGTCTCCAATTATAAGATAAATTAACCGACCAAATTTCATTACCCTCCAAGTGTCCGTTTGGAAGTTATGGGAGAAATAGTATTTTTTCCCAAAATAGGTCATTTTGTATGAAAGGGTACCAGAAGGCGTGAACCGATATAGTCCATATTCATTCCTGAGTCCAATTTTATAAGGGAAACGTCTTACCCACCATATTACTGAATTTAGTGTACTTAAAAAAAGATATCTATGTAAAACTATGAGGGTCAATTTGGTCATTTGTATGGGAGGTACCAGAAGAGGCGTGGAAAAAGTTTCGGGTTTCTTAGGGTTTGTTTACTATTGTAAGATAAATAATCTGATGAAATTCAAATATTCTGCGATCTTTCGTTTGGAAGTTATAAAAGAAATATTAATTATCCAAAAATAGGTAATTTTGTATGGAAGGTATCAGAAAGGGTGGGGCTGTTTTGCCCATTTACAATCCAATTAGTTCGCTTTAAATAACATTAATACTGGTAAATTTTTATACCGATCCGTTAAGGTTTGCTCGAGTTTTCCTGCTGACCAGTCATCCAGCCTGCCAGACAGACGGACATAGCTCAATCGTCTTCAAAAGTCCTGAAACGAATCTGGTTTTAAGATACTTGGGGTCTAACTCGTCTCCTATAATGCGTTGTACTTTTTTTCGTATCATAAATTGTGCCAAATACATGTACAAGTCATCTCTATATGCTTAAATAAACTTCTTAACTTTATTCCGAAAAAAGTTCTGGTTTAATTTGGCTCATATTTTATGGAATAATAGCACATACATTTAAGATTATTCGTGCAAAATTTCAGGACTCTATCTCTAAGAACAAAAAAGTTACAGATTTTTGATCCGATAAGGACTAAAATTTTCCACTGTGCGATGGTCTGCCGGCGGAGCTTTTTAAAGCCGGCGGCGATAAGTTGGCAACGTGCATGCTCCAGCTCATAAACACGATTCTGCACAAGGAATATATGCCCGATGATTGGAATCTGAGTGTCCTATGTTCCGTGCTTAAGAAAGGCGATCAAAGTGTGTGTACTAACTATCGCGCGATTTGCCTTTTACCCCTCGCATATAAGGTCCTGTCTAGTGTGTTATGTGAAAGACTAAAGCCCATTCTAGCGAAACTGATTGAACCTTATCAATGTGACTTTAGACCTGGTAAATCCACGACCGCTCAGATATTCACACTACGACAAATTCTGTAGAAGACACAAGAAATGCAGATCGACACCTACCATCTGGTCATCCACTATAAAGCTGCATTCGACAGTCCGATAAGACAGAAATTGTTGGATGCTATGGTTGAGTTTGGTATCCCCGCGAAGCTATAACGACTTTGCGAGATGACAATGACTGTCACGAAGTCTTCAGTGAAAATTAGTGAAAATCTGACAGATCCATTTTCTACCAAACGAGGTTTTAGACAACGCGATAGTCTGTCCTGCGATCGTAATGGAAATGATCATGCGGAAGGCTGCAGTTAACAGGAATGGTAACACCTTCAACAAAAGTCACATGTTGCTCGCGTATGCCGATGATATATATATCATTGGCCGTGGATTGCGGTTGAAAAGCAGTCGGCGGAAAATGAGGACAAAACCAAGTTATTTGTTTCAACGAACAAAGAGTCTTCTCTTTTGAGACGGTGCGTGAACGTTGATAACTATAATATTAAAGTGGTAGATGATTTTGTCCAACTCGGCTTTGCCATAATCAGAAAAAATAATGTCAGCCTGGGAATCAAGAGACGAGCCGCTGCTACTATGCGCTGAGCAAGCGTTTAAATGATAAAGTCCTCTCTCGACGAAGATCCAACTCTTTCAGAAACTGATCATAACTGTCTTGTTCTACAGCGTAGAATCATGGTTAATGCCGCAGGCGGATCAATATATTTTGGGAGTTTTTGAGGGAAAAATACTTTGCAAAATATTTGGACCCATCATCGTTAACGACGAGTACCGGCGTCGAATGAATTATGAGCAGTTTGAGCTGTAACGACATCGACGTAGTCAAAAATAAACGAATGCTCGGGCTCGAAAAGTCTTCGGCAATAAACTCGATAGTCGGCTCTGTTGTTGCTGCCATTAGAGAAAAAGAAGAATTATCTTGTGATACTTAATAAGGCCTCATAGAACCATTGCAATACCCCTTCTGTACCTCCAATTCAAATGACGGAATTGACCCTCATATTTTTACATAAATATATATTTTTTGTAAGCAAGCTAAATTCAGACATAATTTGTGTTAGGCGATCTCTTCGGGTACTTCTCATACAAAATGCCCTCTCTTTTTGAAAAATTCATATTTCTCTCATAACTTCCAAACGAACAGATGGGTACTATTTAAATTTAGTCGTTTTAATTTTCATGTACTGACAAGAAAATAATGTAAATAACCGAAATCACACTCATATAGATATGGACTTTATTGGCCTACCCCTTCTGGTACCTCCCATACAAAATTAACTATTTTGGGAAAGTTCATATTTCTCCCATAACTTCCAAAATTGGCTGGTTAATATATAAGCAAACCCCCAAAAATCATTTGACATTCACCTTGTGGTACCTCCCAAAAAAATCGGACACGTTATGCAGTCCTATAAATTAATCAATTTAGCGAAAATTTTATATTTTTTCCAATAAGTTCTTAAAAGAAACTGCCCCAAACGTTAAAAATAGTTTACTTTTAAAATGTTGTACTTATAGCTGAAGCTTAAGAGATCGGGAGGGAGGCTTCCTCCTTCCATTAGAAATTATGAATTCTTGTGAGATTTTTGTGCTAATTAATTACAGACTTTTTTCTTAGTTCTTAGTTGGTACCGTATAAGACCCTTATGGTACCTCCGTTCAAAATGACTTCATGCCCAGTAATATTGAATTTGAACATTTGTTGGCGAATTCATTAACACCATCCGACCAAAAGTCCTATCACCAAACGTCTATGCTCCAAAAGCAGGCAAATAAAAGCGGTAATTTCTTTAAAAAATTGGTTAATTTCAATAATTCAGGACTTATCATACATAGGATGAGTGTATCTAGTTTTACTGTTAACTAGCGAGAACTTAGTTGCGGACCTATTAAATGTATTCAAAATCATCGTTGTTTTTGTATTTATTCGGTCTATTTATACAGGGTGGAGCGCGGTAAGTTGCTTTATTGCATTGTAGACTGTGGCGGTACTGTTGGCCGAAGAGGGTGGAGAATGTACGTTAGGGTGTTCCATATATGGGATTTTTGGGAATTTTGTTAAAAAAAAAAATTGTTGGTAGCGAAGTTGGACATCGAGCTCCACCTTCCATTTGTTATTTACAAAATTACGAATATGTTGTTCGAAATTTCGAATCGATGGTTAGACGTTAGAGTGTACCGCAAAGAGGTCACAGTTCGACTTTTGTGTTGAAATCATTTCCTATCACTATTTCCTGTTTTAGATAGATGAAATAGTAATATGCCGTTGAATAGGCGAAGTGACGACCTATAAAAGCATATGTTTGAATTTATCATATCTCTTATAGATATCGAGATATTTGAATGTGGGTATTTTGAAGAAAAAATTAACAAAAATTTTTTAAACTGCTTTGCGAAGTGGGTTATAGCAAGCCACCATATATTTCCACAATTTAGCATAAATCAAGCCAAAGTCTGATATTAATAGTTCATCTATCTAAAACAGAAAATTATTCAGCGGTGATAAACTGAATTCAACACACAAACTTTGACCTCTTTGCGGCACACTCTAACGTCTAACCATCGATTCGAAATTTCGAACAATATATTCGTAATTTTGTAAATAACAAATGGAAGGTGGAGCTCGATATCCAACTTCGCTATTAATACCTTTTTTAACGAAATTCCCAAAAATCCCATATAAGGAACACCCTAATGTACGTGGCATATAGTGACTGACGGGAGATTTGTATTCGTCTGCCTTTCAGTTGCCATCTCGCATTGGACACGTAAGGACAGGTCATTTTGTGTTGTTTCGCCGTTCCGATTCGCCGTTCCCCCACACGGAAGTATTCCTGGAGTGGGTAACCTTGAAACACCTTATTAACAATATTGAGGCTGAAATTGGCAGCTCACCAGACAGTCGACCAGTTCATGAAAACTTCAGGAAAAGTATGCAGCAGTGTGTGGATAGCGAAGATCGACATTTGCCAGTGCATAGACTCGAAAAACTTCACAACCATTCACTATGAAAAACCATTTGCTAAACTACTTTCTTGTTTTGTTTGTTTGTTGAGATAGTCGTCGGCTTCCAAACAACATGTTTTTGTTGTTGATTTCACAATCAACAGATTCATTCTGCTTTAGGCTTCTTTTGAAAACACTAATCTTGAGCTTGAAATAAATTCCACATCAATATCCAATATTGTAACCAATATTTTTATCACATACAATGCAGTACCTAATAATAATTTTTGTCTCTTCTAATAAATGTATCCAATAACTTTTATCACATACATTGCAATACCTAATAATTGTTGTCACTTCTGTCCGCTGCACATACTCTCAATTTACCAAGCTATACTTATTCATACTTTAAATTTAATACTACCCGGACTGGGTAAACACGACTGTTCTATCGCCTTATCTTTTCATAAACCATAATGAAATGCTATCATATTACCTATCCGCGAGAGACCTATATGAAACCTTGTGTTGTAACTTTATTTAATAAGCCAATAACCAACAATATCAAACTTAAGTCAGTAGCAGCATCGGATATCACACGGGTGTTAGCACCACCAATAACTCCCATTATGGCCTACTCAAATTTACGCATTATGAAAATGAACGGTATCATCGGCAAAGTGAACTCTAAAAGTGTAGCAAATAAACCGGCCAAAATCTTGTTATGCATAACAATCATAAATTTCTTATATATTTAGTTCAGCATAATGTGTCTGCCATGAATCAGCTATTCATTTGTACAAGGTGGGAGGCTGCTATGAATACGGCGAGGCGAGGGTGAGCAAAGTAGGCTGGTCATATGACTCGGCTTGTTGACCTGGTGGAAATATAAAACGCAAAAGATTAGAAGCGATTTGAATAAATTAATTAAAGATGCGCGAAAAGTACATTACCTCCCTCACTATTCGCCTCCCTCTCTCTCTCTCTCTCTCTCTCTCTCTCTCTTAAGACATTAATAACACCAGAAGATGCTTAACATTCAACCATCCATCGGGGAGTATCATCTTTCTTTTTACTGTAGTTGCTATTCATGAATGCTGCAAAGGAGACTAGTGTATCTATGGTGAAGCTTCAAACATATACTATTACATAGTTGCAGATGAACGTAAGTAAGTATATATGAATTTATACTTGGATGGATAGAAATCGCCCGTCGTGCATCATTTTTCATTTACATTTTATTGCGGAATGTCGCATGAGACGACACGGATGCGGAATGCCAAGAAACCCATGGCAGCAAATTAAATATAAGTGTGAATGTATAACTGAATTTACAACTTCAAAAGTGGAAAGTCTTCATCTTTATGATGGAAAGGTGGAGACGTTCAAATAAGCATATTGTTAAAGCTGTTATTCCCGACGACTTATGTTGTTAGGTTGCCATGGTACAAATGACTGGTATATGCTTTTTTTTTTAAGAGTACCACAGATAAAATCGTAAATTATTAAATTTTAGCAACAGTCAGATAAACGTAGGCAAACGTTAAGGTGAACAACTTGGAATGGGAGTCAGAAAGCAAGAATTGCGACGAATTTTTAATTTGTAAAGAAATTATAGTAATGTCAAGAAGCAGAAGTAGATAAATGGGTGCATATTCTATAAGCTCTTTACGAGATTGCATTAGTTTCTAAGGCTTATTTTGACGATTGTGGGAAATTACACCTTCGGTTACCGTGCGTACTATACAATTTAACGAATAAATCTATATATATTTTTCTATGCACATAAATTTGTTGGCCCACTGTCTGACAGATCACCCTCCGTTTGAGTTGTAAACTCAAAAATTATGGTACACGTTTATTCCAACTGTTCCTTTTTGAAATTTAGAGATAAAACCAGTACAGAAATTTCAATCAGGTCAACTGACTTATAAATACCATCACTTTCGGTCGTATGGCCAAACAAGACGTATAGAAAAACTGTAGAAAAGGCTAAAGCTCACAAATGTAAAATGTTAACTTAAATATTGCTGGGCATATGGTAATTTTTTATGGGGGTACCGAAAAAGTCCAGACGAAATTCAGATAACAATTCTCTGATTAATTCGCACAAAAATCTCAAAATAAATCACAATTTTTAATTTATCGGGTAAAAGCGGTTTCTGAGGTTTCACTTTTAAATACAAAATATTAAAAGTAAAATATTCTTAACGGTTTAAAGGAGATTCCAGTATGGGCACAACTTCTTCGATTTTAATTCAAAAATCAATGTTCACGTTTACCTTCTGCACAATTTTACAATTTTAAGTGACAAGATAATTTAACTGACAAAATTCAAACATCCTGCAGTTCGAAAGATATGAGGGGAAATATGAGTTTTCCAAAAAAATTATTATTTTGTATGGGAGGTACGAGAAGGGGTTGGACGATATAGTTCATATTCTTGAGTCAAATTTTAATAAGCTTATATCTTGCTGAAACCGGCCGAGGCATAGTGGTTAGAACACGCGACTACCATGCGGGAGATCGCAGGTTCAAACCTGGCTCTAGTCACCTTAAAAAAAATTGTTTTTTCATTGTCGGCTCCCCTCGAATGTTGTTGACAGCAACTTCGCAGTATTAAGTGTCGAGTCAATTGGCGTGTCTTGTAAGAGCTTCTTAAACAGTGACGTTCGCATTCGTCGATAAACAAGTAGGTGATGTTAGTTGTGAATCTAAAAATAGAAAGCGTTATAATTCACAACAACGCGAGAAGCTATGCCAGAAAGCGTGTTAATTCACAACAACGCGAGAAGCTATCCCATACCTCATTCATGGCGTGCAAAGGGAAATTAAGTAAGTAAGTATATCTTGCTCAAAATATGACTTATTTCAAGATACTAAGAATTAAAATTTATGTAAAACTATGATGGTAAGTTCGGTCTTTGTATGGAAGGTATCAGAATGGGCGTGGCAAAGGTTTCGTTTTGTTTAAGATTTGTATTCTATTACAAGAATACAACTAAATTTACCATATTGAAGTGTGCTTTAATTGCCCGTTTGGAAGTTATGGAGGAAATATTAGTTTTCCAAAAATCGGCAATTTTGTATGCGAGGTACCAGAACGGGTCAGCCGATATAGTCTATATTCATTCCTCAGTCAAATATTGGAAGCGCACATGTATCGCAAAAAGTGGCTGAATTTAGTGGAATGTACTAGAAAGGGCGTGTCAAAGGTTTCGGTTTTTTGAGGATGTGTCTACTATTACTATTACTATTACTATTAAACTGACTAAATACAAATATCCTCAAGTTATTCATTTAGAAGTTATGGAAGAAATATTAATTATCCAAAAATAAGTAGTTTTATATGGAAGGTACCAGACGGGCTATTCTACCTATTTACAATCGTCTTAAACAGTCCTGAAACGAATTTGGTCTTTAGTTAGGCGAACTGACTAATAAATGCCATCACACATACGACTTTCGGCCGTATGGGCGGACGATACGTATAGTAAAACGGTAAAAACTGTACGTTGAATGCAATATCACTAGTCATATGGTGTTTTTTATACCCTTCACCAGTCTCACAAACGGAGTAAAGAGTATATAAATTTTTTCTGACAATATGTATATAAAAATGATCAACATCGATATCTGAGTCGATTTAAAGGTGACCGTCGATCTGTCTGTCTGCCTGTCTGTCCCGCGATTACAACCGTAGTTTAAGAGATATCAAGCTGAAATTTGCAAACTGTGCAAACTTCTATCATCAAAGCGGAGGCTAAGTTCTAAGATGAGCCCGATCGGTAAAAAAACTACTCCCACCTTTTGGGGTCTGTCTCTGCGATTACAGCCGTAGTTGAAAAGCAATTGAGCTATAATTCCTAATGCAAATTTCCTTACTCTAAGTAGAAGTCAAGCTCTAACATGAGCCCGATCGGTCGAAAACTACCCCCATATCCCATACAATCTCCGCCTTTTTAGGGGTTTTCGTCTATCTGTCCCAGTGATTACAACAGAAGTTTAAGAAATGTTGAACTCAAATTAAATAGACAAACTTATACCTTTCCTTTAATAACTTTTTATACCACCACCCTTAGGGATGAGGGTATATATCATTTGATACGAATAAAATGTAACGCATTAAAGGAGATGAGTTAGACCCCAAGTATCTTAAGACCAATCCGTTTCAGGACTTTTAATTACGATTAACCCATTAGTGACGACTGTCACCATATGGTAACGTTGACAGCGTTAGATATAGCACGCAATAAAATAAACATAAGAACAAATGTCAAGAATTTTCTTTTTTAATTTCATCAAAGCATGCTTTGATCTTTCATTCTTCATTAACCGCTATGCGATCAGGCATCAGTAGCGAGCGTGCGGGATCATTTCAAATAGGTGTTTTTCACATGTGCGCAAAACAGCATTATGAAGGGATATAAAAATTCACTCTATATTAAGAATATTTTTTTGGTTGTTTAAAGACTGATATATTAAAGACTTTTAGTTTTTGTAATTTGAGAAGAATATCAAATATCATAAAAACGTATTGCATGAATTATTTTGTACTTGGTTCTTTTATTTTACCTGTTTTAAAGCAGTTACCATATGGTCACAGTCGTCATAATACCAGTAAAATTGGATATTTTTCTGAAATTGTTCGTCTTACTTTTTTTAGGTAAAATTCGTTTTTTAACTAATTTATATGTAGTACTGACAAAATTTTTAAAAAATTCCCATTATTTCGTTCTCGTCTTTAAATGGTTAAGCTATGTCTTTCTGTCTGGCTGGCTGGATGGCTGGTCAGCAGAATAACTCGAGTAATCCCTTCTGGTATCCTCATACAAAATTACCTATTTTAGAGTAATTAATACGAGTATTTCTTTCAAACTTTCCAAACAGATGACCGAAGGTTCTTTAAATTTGGTCAGTTTATTTATCTTCCAAAAGTAGACAAACCCTAAGAAAACCGAAACCTTTGCCACACCCCTTCTTGTACCTCCCATACAAATGACCGAAGTGACCCAAATGGTTTACATAACATATCGCTTATGAAAATTTGACTCAGAAATGAACATGGACTATATCGGTTAACTCCTTCTGGTACCTCCCATACAAAATTACCAATTTTGGAAAATTAGTATTTCTCCCATAACTTCCAAAAGGACACTTGGGGGGTAATGAAAATTGGTCGGTTAATTTATCTTGTGTTAGGGTAAAACCTCCGAAAACCTAACTATTTGACACACTCCTTCTGGTACCTCCCATACAAATGACCGATCCCACCCCCATAGTCTCACATGCACTGAATTCAATAAAATTTTGCGTAAGGTGTACGGTTGTAAAGATTTGAATTAGGAATGAATATGGACTATATCGGATCACCCCTTCTGGTACCTCCTATACAAAATGACCTTGTTTGGAAAATTAATATTTCACCCATAACTTCTAAACCGGCACCTGGGGTATAATCAAATTTGGTCAGTTATTTTATCTTGTTCCAGGAGGCAAAGCCACAGCAACCCTAACTATTTGGCCTGGTACCAGCCATATAAATAACTGATTTTTCCCCTTTAACAAGCCTCATGATAAGAGATTTCAAAAACTTTTTCGTACGATCTTTATTGACATTTGGTGCAGTCGCTCGGAGTTGTGCGCGTCAAACTTCTATGCACGCAATGGTTGCACACGACCTCCATTGGCCAATTTGAACGGAAGGATGCGAGCTGTAGTCAATTCTGCAATCGTAATAAAACACTACTCGATCCAAATCAACACTTGAAGCACTTTTTCTTATGCGTTGATTTAGATCAGCGAACCGCGAGAGCTAGCCCAAGGGCAACATAAGCGAGAGAGCCACACACATATTCTCACACACTTTGAATAAAAACAAACAAATGCATTCAGTCTCGCTTGAGCATTCGTCCGACGCGGTTGTGTCGACGCTTGTTGTTAGCCCAACAATAAAAGAAATGCATTTTTTCTGTAAAAATTAATTATTATATGTTAATGTATATTGCAACGCGCACGGCAGTAACGTTTTCTGGATTATTATATTATAATATTTTTCATAGTTATGAAAAAACTATACAACAATTTCCTTCACTATAGTATACAGTGAGAGAGGGAAGAGAACAAAACACAAACTCATATTGTGGTTGCATTGGGCTGCCGATGACTGATTTAGATTACCACATTGCAATGAATTGTTGAGCTGTTTTGTTTGCCCATTTGCCGCCTGTCTTTCTTCTTGAGTTTGTGATGCACGAAGTCGGGCCATACTAACACGGCGCTGAATTGATAGGCGATATTCAGAACTCTACTTGCATTTTGGATTCGACACCAAATATTAAATCTTCAGTCTCGCGGCATTGTGAATTTCACTGAGAAATGAACACATAGAAAATGTGCTCAAATGGCATAACCTCACAAAAGAAACAACTTTCATTGCAATTTACCATTTGAAAATAGAATTCCACACTAAAGTGATCACACTGAATAAAAGAATCAGCGAATAAGAATTGATTTTCAAAGTAAACCACCTACACATTAATTGCACAATCAGAAATTATCGTCACTTTTCGCTGGTAATAGCAAATTCACAAAAAATCGTTTCAAAACAATAAATGTATTTAATCAAATTTATTTACAATAACTGTCTTAAGCTGATACAAATTTTAAAATCTGTTCAACTGTTCTATTTGTCAGAAGTTGATGCACACAACGCCATCTATTGTCAATACCGCTACCAGTTAAGATGGCGTTGTAAAATCGCTCCTTACGAAATGTATGGGAAAATAAATTTTCTTCATAATTGTTTTTTTCGGCAAAATTTCCTGAATTTTCTTGGGTATTCTCCTTGTATGGGTGCATACCTGACCGAATTGGTGCTCTTCACCGAAATCGCTCCAGGCGTTCTCACTTTCACGACGATTTTAATTTGCTGGATATATTTCAATGGAAAATGAAATTAACATGAATCCGAAGGAATATTTGTCACGACAAGAAGTCCACACAAAATTTATATTGCACTTAACTATAATTAAACACATAGCATTCTCATTAATTTTTCCAATTAGTAGGATAATTAAAGTTTCTAAAACTATTGGAATTTGTGTTCTGCCTGTGCACTTAAATTTTTATATAAAATACATATCTGTCCTTAATCACAAAATCGTAAGCACGTATTAAACTCTCAATAACGTCACGTCTTTACTTGATGCTCCTTAATGGGAATTCCTTACCCATAGCAAAAGATGACAATTAGAGAATGCAGCTTTCCTAGATTTTTTTTCCCCGGATTCAGGAAATCTCTGATAAAAATTTATATTTACATTTTCCTATTAAGAGCCGCATTAAATATTTTCAATAATGTCAATATTTATCAAAGAAAATTTAAAATGTAATTAATAAAAGATTGAATCAATGTTATATTGGCAAAGATATTTTGAAAATATCAGAAAATTAAAAAGAATAACTTTCTAACTAACTATCCCTTGCATAAGCTTATTAAATATTTATATGGTACAGCTTTCAATTATAATATAATGTATAAAAAGTCCAATTGAACTCACGATATTTTATATATTAACGAAAAAAAACCTTATATTACTAAGTTTTCTTAAAAATGATTCATAGTTTCTGAGCACACATAATTTTATGGGAATGCGGGTATGAATTTGTATGACAATGTGAAATATAACAAATCCCAAGATGCATACCCTAATGACAATGGTTTTCTTTTATTTTTCTCACATACTTCTGTTAATATTTTTTTTTTTATATCAAAACGTCGACGAGAACATGATGGAAAATTGTTAAAGAAGACCAAACAATAATTGATTTTTTTGTGGTCTATGGTGCGTTTACACTCATAGCGTAAATTTCATGAAGCAATTATTTAAAATTGTGCTTATTTCGACAACGTTGGATGTCTAAAAAGCATAAAATCAAAAATAAGTGGGATCACATAACGGATGATCCCATACGTAGTAATCGATCCAAATAAGTGAATGATCTTCAAACCATTAAGAAAGTTTCAGTCGGGCAACCTGACTAACATATACCATCACCTTCAGTACACCAACAAATTTTCTACTATACTAATATTATTACTCAATTTCTAAAGTGGGCGGAATGATGCATTTGTATGGGAGGTACCAGAAGGGGCGTGGCTAGACTTCCAATTTTTTTTTCCAAAACTTTATCCTGTTATATATTTACTAAATACAGAATTTGGGCACGATCGCGTTAGGTATATTAATAATATTAATCGATTTCTAAAGCGGTACCAGATGGGTATGGGAGGTACCAGATG
Organism: Muscina levida; assembly: GCA_964034835.1. Lineage (NCBI taxonomy): Eukaryota > Metazoa > Arthropoda > Insecta > Diptera > Muscidae > Muscina > Muscina levida. The sequence continues at coordinate 99,359,535 of OZ035880.1, forward strand.
GGAAGAAGTTTTTTTTTCAAAAACTTTATCCTGTTAAAGTGTTTCTAAATAAAGAACTTGGGTACGATCACGTTGGATTTATTTACATTATTACTCAATCTCTATAGTGGGCGGAATTATTCATTTGTATGGAAGGTGCCAGAAGGGGCGTTGCTAGACTTCCAATTTTTTTTTCAAAAACTTTATCCTGTTATAGCTTTACTAAATACAGAATTTGGGTACGATCCCGTTGGGTGTATTAATATTATTACTCGATTTCTAAAGTGGGCGAAATGATGCATTTGTATGGAAGGTACCAGAAGGGGCAGGGCCATGTATAGCCCATTTACAATACCGAAAGTAGTTTTGGTAAAATATTAACTCCTACAAAATTTCAAAATATTTGGTTGCGTTTTTCGAAAGTTATCGTGCGCACCAGCCGGACAGCCAGACAGACAGACTGAACTATCATTCACCCAACAGTGCGAAACTAAAAGTTCTAGTCAACGGTTTAAAATACAACAAGATAATTTCCCTTTGCACCCCATGAATGAGGTATGGGATAGCTTCTCGCATTGTTGTGAATTAACATGCTTTCTATTTTTAGATTCACAACTAACGGTACCTACTTGTTTATCGACGAATGCGACCGTCACTGTTTGAGAAGCTCTTACTAGACACACCGATTGACTCGACGAAGGTGCAGCGAAGTTGCTGTCAATAACATTCGAGGGGAGCCGACAATGAAATAACAATTTTTTTCAGAGCCAGGTTTGAACCTGCGATCTTCCGCATGGTAGTCGCGAGTTCTAACCACTACTTACTTAATTTCCCTTTGCACCCCATGAATGAGGTATGGGATAGCTTCTCGCGTTGTTGTGAATTAACACGCTTTCTATTTTTAGATTCACAACTAACGGCACCTACTTATTTGTCGACGAATGCGAACGTCACTGTTTTGAGAAGACACACCGATTGACTCGACGAAGGTGCAGCGAAGTTGCTGTCAAACAACATTCGAGGGGAGCCGACAATGAAAGAAAATTTTATTTATTTTTTTTCTTTTAAGATGACCTTGAGCCAGGTTTGAACCTGCGATCTCCCGCATGGTAGTCGCGTGTTCTAACCACTATGCCACGGCCGGTCCCACTACTATGCCACGGTTTAAAATAAATTTTTGTTTTAAACCAGTGCACTGGTGTTTGTGTGTGGTCGCTTAAGATGGGTCAGCGCTATCGAATTGTACACGGTGAAATTGTTGTGCTTTCCTAACAATCGTTGAACATTGTTTCTGTGTATGTACAAATCTGCTTTTGTGTTAAATGCGGAACAAGCATGTGCGGTGGTGCTTTCATAACACTCCAGCAAAGACTGACTGTTTTGAATAAAACAAAACTTTCGAGTACGTGTGAATTGCCGATCGTGTCTGTGTGAAAAAAAACAATCATTGCCGGCCTCGCGAGGCTATGGGATACCAATCACTGTTCTAAATTGGCAATGTATTTTTGTTGATTTATGAGGAAGTTCGCCATTTCCTCAAAAATCAACAGTCATTTCCAGTGATAATATTATTAAGGATTTATGAAGATGAATCTGAAATTTTGACCCTTTTTTCGCTTTGAATGCGTGCAAGGGTCACATTGGACACCGTGGAATTGCCGATATGTATACAAGCTGATATGGTTCATTCAAAACCCTGTTAAATTACTATAGGGCCGGCCGTGGCTTGATTGTTAGAACACGCGACTACCACGCGGGAGATCTGTGGTTCGATTCCTGTCCTCAGTCATTTACAGTTTTCTTTCATTGCCGGCATCGTCGATAAAGAAGTAGGTGCCATTATGTGAATTTAAAAATAAAAGGTGTGTTAAGAGAAGCTATCTTCATTCATGAGGTGTAAGGGAAAATTTAGTTTTTTAAGTTTAAGTAAGTATTAAAAAAATATGAAATCTCTAGGGGATTTATAATTTACATTTTAAGGAATCACAAAGTGGAGTTAATTGGTGTGGCAAGTAAATCATCCTATCCTATCCTATTAATATTATAAATGTGAATGTCTGTCTGTTTGTGTGTTTGTTTGTTTGTATGTTTGTTGCTCAATCACGCCCAAACGGCTGAACCGATTTCAATGAAATTTGGAAGACAGTTAGTGTTCTATATGGAAATTACTATAGGCTATGTTTTTTTTATAATTTTTTACCCTATGGGCGGAGTGGGCGTGGCAAAACTTTTTTTAGAGCTAGAGATATAAAATTTGATACCCAGATAGTACTCGACAACACGAATATGACTATGCTGACGAAATTGTTATTTTGGACCAGTTGGAGGAGTGGGCGTGGCAAAACTTTTTTTTAGAGCTAGATAGATACAATCTGATACCCAGATAGTAATCAACAACGCGAATATGAAGATTCAGACGAAATTTATAATTTGCATCAGATGGGCATAGTGGGCGTGGCAAAACATATTTTTAGAGCTAGAGAGATGTAATTTGATACACAGATAGTGCTCGGCAACATGAATATGTATATCCAGACAGAATTTTAATTTTGGGTCAATAGGCGGAGGGGGTGTGGAAAAACTGTATTTTAGCCCTAGAGAAATCAAATTAGATAGTACTCGGCTACACGAATATGAATATGCTGACGAAACTTAAATTTTGTATCAGTTGGCGGAGAGGGCGTGAACAAACGGTATTTTAGCCCCACAGAAATAAAATTCGATATACAAATAGTACTCGACATTACGAATATGACTATACAGACGGAATTTAAATATTCGATCAGTGAGCGAGTGGGCGAAGGGGGCGTGGCAAAACAGTATTTTAGTCCTCGAGAGATAGGAGGAGTGTACGTGGCAAAACTGTATTAAAATTTAGCACCCAGATAGTACACTACAACACGAATATGAATATGTAGACGATATTTAAATTTTCCATTATTGGGGCAAGGGGGCGTGGCAAAACAGTATTTTAGTCCTAGAGACATAAAATTAAATACAGGTATTATTCGACTACACGCATATAAATATACAAACGAAATTAATATTTTGCATCGGTGGGCGGAGTGGGCGTGGAAAACTGTATTTTATCCCTAGAAACACCTAGATAGTACACGACAACACGAATATAAATATGTAGATGGTATTTTGGACCAGTGAGCGTTATAAAACTGTTTTAGCCCTAGAGCGATAATATTTGATATACAGATAATAAAAATTTATTAAGTGTAATAAAAGTACATTTATTGTACCAAAAAGTACAATTTTACAATTATTGTGAAAAAAAAACATTTAAGGTATCAAAGAGTACTTTATTGGTACCAAAAAGTAGATTTTATTGTATTGAAAGATACTTTTGTTGTGCACAAAAAGAAGAATTAATTGTATCACAGAGTACCTTAATTGTACCAAAAAATACTTTAAATTTACTAATAATTACTATTACTGCACCAAAAAGTTTTTTAATTGTGTCAAAAATGATGTTTACTGTATCAAAAAGTACTTTTATTTCTGTAAAAAAGAACTGTTATTGAGCAAAGAGCAAGAATTAAAGAATTGTGTCAGTCAATTTTATGGATTATTTACACTGCGTCAATTTATTTTGTCAACAATTTTGGCAATTAGTCGTCAGAAAATGTTTGTCGACAAAAATTTAAAGGGAAATACTGACAATGATGTCAGTACTATAAATGAGCCATGAATATATACATGTTTTTAGGGCTATATAAGGTAATATTTGTATACAGATAGTAATTGGTATTGATAGATATGAATTTGCTGACGTATGATTAATATTGGTTAGGGGGACGTTGTTAGTTTGATCAGGATAAGGAGTAACTTGGGATAACGAATAGTTTACAGAGCGTACAAAAACGACGTTTAAGCTCAGCCCTTTAAGTAGACATGCCAAACATATTATAGGTATTCGACAATTAAGCAATAGCGCAGCATTACCGGGTCCAATAGTTCATATATAAAACAAACTATGTTAGTTGCACCATTTATGACTGAAAACGGCTGGGCCGATTTTGATTGAACTTGGTTGGTGTTTAGGATTGGTTCCAGGTTAAAACATAGGATTCTTTTGTTTGAATTTGTGAATCTATATAAATAAAACTAAGCCAACTATGACCCCATTAATAACTCAAGAAACTCTGGACCGATTTGAATAAAATTTTATGGGTGTTTATGATTGGCTCTCGAATGAAACGCAGAATACTTTTAGAGCCCATATGTGGCGCTGTTGTCGCTTTTTTTTAAATTGTGATTTATGTACAGATTTGACTCAAATTTACACTGTGTTATCTATATATATAAAAATGTAATGGTCCACGTATGTCATACCATCACTTGAGAACGGCTGGAGCGATTTGGCTGATTTTTTTTTATTCGATTCGAAATTGTCCGTAGATTGTTCGTAAAGAAAAAAATCCACTCCAGGTGGCGCTAGGGTGGATTTATATCGAGAATTTGAATGCATGTACCAATTCAACTGAAATTTAGAATGGATATTCGTTCGATCATGAGAAAATATTTTATGTACAAATGGACCCGGTAGGTGGCGCGGGTGGATTTATAATCAAAATTTAAACGAATGGACCAATTTAACTGAAATTCAGAATGTATGTTTGTTTAATCATAAGAAACAATTGAATGTACAAATGGACCCGCTAGATGTCGCTGGGGTATATTTATATCGAAAATTTTAATGGATAGGCCAATTTTACTGAAATTCAGAATGTATGTGTTTAATCACCAGAACAATTTTATGTACAAATGGACCCGGTAGGTGGCGTTTGGGTGGATTTTTTTTTATCAAAATTTGATCGAATGGACCAATTTAAGAGAAATTTAGTATGTATAACTATGCGATCATGAGAACAAAGTTTTTGAATAAAACGACCCGGAAGGTGCCGTTATGGTGGAATTATAACGAATCAAACAATTTTACTGAATTTTGTTTTATTATGAGAATTTTTTTTTGTATAAATGGACCCGCTGTTGAGGTTGCCGGACATGAATTATTTCGATTGCCCAATTTTACTCAAACTTAAAATGAATGCTTTTTTTGACATGAGAAAATTTTGGATGTAAGTTTGGATCCAGTTGCTGGTGTTTAGCTTATGATACACTTAATTTTGTTTAAGTCATTTAGTCACCATTGATTACATTACATATAAACATTTTTTTAACATTAAAACTATTGTAAACTCTATATATATAAAAATAGATGTCCATTTTGATGACACCACTAATGGGGAAAACGGTTAAATCGATTTCGACCAAAATTGCAGTAAAAGTTGGGGAGGCCTATAGATCCTCTGCCAGACTTTAAGGTAGAATGGCAAACATTAATATTGGCGCACTTTCTATATCATTAGAGAGCTTCACAAAGTGGTTTTTCGTATTTCGAACTTTTAGGGGACAGACGTGAAAATTGGAAAAACTTTTGCTATCACCCAGACTAAACGGTTAATAAGGTTGTTGAGCCAAATTAAGGGATTTTTGAAAATTCGTACTTCTTGGGATAAATAGGCGCAAAGAACTATCATGGCTCAGACCAAGAACCTTTAGGTACAATCGCCCAGTTCACCAACGCAGAAAGTTATATGGCAGTCAATCGGCTTAAAAATTGATTTTAGAATGTATGCCTATCAATAAGTAAGTTTTCATCAAATCATGGACGGCAATGCACTTCTTACAATAACATGAATAATCTTTTAGATATATGAAGTACAGAATTTGTCCGGAAAAACCTCGCCCTCTTTATTAAAATAAACCAATCGGAATTAGATTTCAACCGCACTCAACATCTTTTACAAAAATTTGGAGGCAGGACGAAGTCTGCCGGGCCAGCTAGTATCACAATAAATATAATGTTTTTGCGAAAATTTTTATTCGATTGGAGGCGCTGGACTGTAGAATTTTATGAATTTATGTAAATGTCGGATTAATTTACAAAAATTCTTATTAACGCACCGCTTTGGTTCAAATACACACAGTATTACATCTAAATACTTAAAAATAAAGTGTTTTGCTAAATTTTGGCTCGAAAGGCATCGCTAGGGTGGAGATACTTGCAAAGATCCGTCTAATACTATTTACAAAATTGTCTTTCTTAATAAGTTTGTAACGAGTAAACCCTAACAATAATGAATCGATTTTGATAATTTTTTTTTAAATCTCGCAATTTTGAATGAATTGGGTGGAGCACTTTATTGTTTTTTTACTTTTAATAGTTTAAAATCTAAATTTTTGGTGTAATTTTGTTCAAATTCGTAACCATAAGCAGCCCTAAAAGCCTTGCATGCGTTTGTGCTTTGTTCTCTTTATTGTTGTTACTTCGTTGTATCGATGCGCATTCATTTGCTCTTGAAAGTCCATGAGATCTTTGTGCCCATAACTCAGCATAAGCAATAAGATAACATGTACACACCAGCACAATCAAATCAATGAGTTTTATGCAAAATTATGTAGAGAAGCTCTGATCTCTAAGTGCACTCGAATTGATTGTAACTCAAAGGACTCTCTCCAACTTTAATCAAAATATATTCTTCGAGAGAAAACCGTGCGACAAGGTAGAATAATAGTACTATTTGCTACATAATAAGTACAAAAGGTAGCAATTTTGTTCCAAATAACATATGTTTGCTGCAATTATAGAACTTTCTAGGCAATATATGTTCTTTTTTGTACAAAAAACATACTTTTTAGATCAATAAATGTGTTTTTTTTGGTACAATACATAACTACCTATACATGCAACCTCAGTTACCAACACCTACTCCACTAATAGTTTAAATGTTCAAATGAACGTACAGTTTCCACTTCACAATTTGTCCTACTGTAATCTAGTGTAAACGCGCCACGCATAAAAACTGTGTCCAAGTATAATTTGATTAACGCAGAGTGTGGTGTTAATGACATTTTTTGTTTTGCTAGAAATTAATTAATGATTTTTGTGGAAATGAATGACAGCGAAAGTTGTATATAATTACAGCAAAATGAGAGTTTCTGTTGCCATTGGAAAGTTAATACAACAACTTTAATCTAATTAGCACCCCACAGTTCAGACACATGTTCAGAAATAATGAAACGGAGGGCGATGTGAAGAATTACAATGACACATGAAACGTGTGTATAGCGACACTAGTAATCAATTACAGTTTCTTTTCAACAACGATAAAAGCAGATAATGTTGTATATGGGTTAAATGAAATGTACAAATCAAATGTTGTTGAAGTAGCTTTATCGTTCTGTGACAAACGACAGTGGGTTTTAGACGACAAATGGGTGTACAGTTTTTCACATACAGCAAATGCGATGGACGAGACAGGGATGCAGACGACATAAGCACTGTGACATATTTTACAGGAGAAAGGCACAAAGTAGGCAATATCCACATCAAAACCAGATATTTCTACAACACGCTGATTTGTGTACACGTCCCAACGGAAGAGACAGATGAGAACACTTAAGTTGCATTCTATGAGCGGCAAGATGAAATATATGACAGCTGTCCTAAGCTAGCATTAAAATATATAACATTTAATGCTAAATTAGAAAAGCAGGAAAATAGATATCCACAATACATCCGGAATACCCCTGACCACCGAACCGAAATGGACGTGGATATGGGCGACCATGTGATGCGTCGTGCACATATACACTCGTATCACGCAATTAAGCAGTATCAGAGTACTCATTGTAAGGTAACATCGTCGGTATACTGCGTAAACTGACCAACTCTACAAGTGTTCCAAAAATTATAGTCTATGCCATCTAAGAAAAAATCCTATGTCTACTTAAAATAGTTTTGTATCAAAACATAGCTGGCCACAAAAAGTGTACTTGAGAACTTTTTTGCAAAAGTTTCCCAAAAGTCATATTATTGCCCTGTAAAAAATCTCATTTATATTTGAAGTAGTTTTGTAGTTATTGTATAAAAATACAAGCGACAATAAACTTTTAATCATCAATATCTCAGAAATACAAAAAATGGAGTTGATCAGTTTACGCAGTATACCAACGATATATTTACGTACCTCTTCTAGACGCACCACTAGGACAGTTAGAGCAGTGGAAGCAAATTTTATAAAAATTTGATTTTTGTATTGTACAGGGGGTATGTATGAGTAAAATGTTGGGTGGGACAAATTACAAGAGGGATCAAGGAATAAGCAGGAGCTGCTTCCATAAAAAGTTTAAATACAAAATGAAAAAAAAAATGTGTGAGGACCACACTAACGTATGTCAGCACCTTTAAGGGGGATAATTTAGAGAGTAGGTATAATAGGGAAAAATGTAAGGAGATCATACATTTAACCTCTTTATTAGGCACCATGGGAGAGACAGAAAGAGATGATTTCATACAAAATGGTTTAATTTTAAACTGTTTGTTTGTTAGTTTTAGTCGATCTGTTTTATATATTAAATTTACGTTAAAGTGTATCAAATGATACATCAAATTCGGCTTACGATCAGAAAAGTGTTTTTTATTGTTTGATATTTTTGGTCAAATTCATTGTGTCACGCACTGCGACTCCGGGCCAGTTACGGAATTCTTCCCTTTCAACGCGACTTTGACTCCGACGTGCATCTACCTGTTAATCGAGGAATGCGAACGTCACTGTTGGAGAAGCATTCACCAAGCATGCCGATTGACTCGACACTTATACTGTGAAGTTGCTGTCGAAAGCATCGAGGGCAATGAAATATTTCTTTTTTATTTGTCTGAAGCCGGGAATTGAACCTGTGATCTCTCGCATGGTAGTAGCGGGTCTAACCATCATGTCATGGCCGGTCCCTGAACCTTGGAAATGTTTTCCCGTAGATGGAGGTGCAAAACTGGGCATACACAATAGCAAACACTAAGCAGGAACCTTTGCAAAACTACGATATATATGGCGTACAGGCAACATCCGGACAGATACAAAAATCTTTAACGCATGCATGAAACCTGATCTGTTCATGCTTGAAATCTGTTGTTGGGGAAACTTGGGTTGTAACAGCCGAAACCAAAACGAAAACATAGACATTAACATTAATTGGTATTTACGAAATACTTATTAAGCGTGGTGCAAAAGAAAATATGTGGGCATGGCAAAAACGCCGGATTCGGGTTCTTTTTTAACATCGTTATTTGTAGACCTATTATCAAGATCTGAGCGTCGTTGACAAGGTAGTATAACAACAGCTAAGATGGGGATATTGAGCTAAGACGTCGTTTTCCAGTGGTTCTCAAAATTTTATTTTAAAAACCCCCCTAATCATACCAACTCTAGACAAAGGTTTGAAGACCGTGATAAACTATTAATTTAAAAACTTAATTTCCCTTTGCACCCCATGAATGAGGTATGGGATAGCTTCTCGCGTTGTTGTGAATTAACAGGCTTTCTATTTTTAGATTCACAACTAACGGCACCTACTTGTTTATCGACGAATGCGAACGTCACTGTTTGAGAAGCTCTTACTAGACACGACGATTGAATCGACGCTTAATACTGCGAAGTTGCTGTCAACAACATTCGAGGGGAGCCGACAATGAAAGAAAATTTTATTTCTTTTTTTTTCTTTTTTAAGATGACTGGAGCCAGGTTTGAACCTGCGATCTCCCGCATGGTAGTCGCGTGTTCTAACCACTATGCCACGGCCGGCATAATAATAATTTTAGAAAAAAAGCGTTAAGCAAAAAATTATAATAATTGGAAAAGTCAACACATGTATGCACACTAGGGATATAACTTTTTTTTCTAAGGAAAAGTAGTTTTGAAATCTTTAGTGTTGTGGAAACGTTTTTAACGGAATCAACCTAAAACCCGGTTTTTTATTATCAAAACAATATTCTCCACATAGTACTGGAGTAAGATTATGCACTCAAAAAAAGTCATAACCCTAATGCACTCTGTGATAGTTCTAAATATACATTTGTTTAAATAGAAGCAATGATAGAAGCTACCAACTAATCGGAATATTATCTAACTGAAGAAAGTATGATGTTGCATGTTGATTATGATGAGCATGGTTGAGCCAATAAAACTTTTTATAAAAGTCTACTTCAAACTATCCAATGTATATGTTTAATCAATATAACTTTTTTGTTTATCGAGAAAATGTGGCAATTATTTTGCAAATGTTTAATAGTTTCTAAAGGGTTCCGATTTGAATCAAAAAATTTTATAATTAGGTGGGTTTTAAAGACACTATGTTGAGAACCACTGGAATATGACGTCATCGTTTTAAATAAATATGTTACTAACAAAACTCTTGTTCAAACTATCCAATGTATATGTTTAATCAATATAACTTTTTCGTTTATCGAGTAAATGTGGCAATTATTTTGCAAATGTTTAGTAGTTTTCTAAAGGGCTTCCGATTTGAATCAAAAAATTTTATAATTAGGTGGGTTTTAAAGACACTATGTTGAGAACCACTGGAATATGACGTCATAGTTTTAAATAAATATGTTACTAGCAAAACTGTTGTTAATACCTCTTCAACGATATATCAAACTTAACAATCGCACTGCTAATAACAAGCTTATAGACAAAACGTCAAATCGGGCATATTTGCCACGCCCACAAAGAAAATGTTTCCACCTTTGATGTTGTTTTGATATGACTGTTTATATAAGGCGGTAACAATCATATATTTTATTTTCTCCATAAAGACATACCCAGCTTATTAAATATATAATGAAGCTATGGTGGCCGAATATCATAACAAAAAAAGAGCTTTCGAGGCAAACTAGACAAACGTCTGTAAGTATTGATATCCAAAACTGAAAATATGATTGGATAAACCATGCACTACGTGATGACATCGCACACGCAGCGCTAACATGGAACACCCAAGGCACTCGCCGGCGGGGAAGACCAACAACACCATAGATAGACAGTTTTCGCTGAAACTGGAAATCTTTTCATGAACTAAGGCAAATCGCTCAAGACCGAAGTAGATGAAAGTCATTTGCTGTATCCTGAAGCTCCAAAGGAGTATTAAATATCCTATTAATATTATAAACTAGCTGACCCGGCAAACGTTGTTCTGCCATACAACTTCTGACTCGGCGAACTTCGTCTCGCTCCAAGTTAACGCCTTCTTATAAGCTCCAGAGTAATATTAAAACACATATAGTTAAAGTTTTAATGTGACTTAATTGAATTTAATCGAAATCAGCGAAGAGCGGTCTGATAAACAATGTTTTTCGATTTGTTTTTCGGCGCTAAAATAAACTGAGAAATTCGAGGTTGATCCCACAAACTTCCAATGATTGGCCTTGCGATTTATTGATTGTCATCGCAAAAGCCAATCGAATGGGGAAATGAGGATGGCGAGAAGCGTTTGACAAAAATCTTCCGACAGAAATATTGTAGCCCCCACCAAATCGTATCGAATCACCTCATAAATCCTTCATCTTTCGGTCAACTGCCTAGAAAGCTCGTTAAAGCGCTATCGTGCATTCATCCCAAATGATGGTTTTGCATTCTCGCAACAATTTCGCTGTCGCCGAACTACTGGATATTGTGCCCAATGGCTTGTCAACTGTGAGAAGATTCATCGCCAACTTCAAAGCGGGGTGTGCAGTTTGACCGCCTTTCAACAAAGTGGCAGCAGATGATGCAACAGCTAACGCAATTTGCGATCGATACGCATAAAAATTATTTGAGCTAACCTTTTTATTCGTTTCTTTTCCTGATGACTTGTAAACAAACCTGTCGTTGTATTTACCATCTTTATTGTGGTGATAATCGCCCTCTCTACGGCAGAACATCAACGGGTATTGAAGTGCATCATATGACCGATGAGTTTCCCGACGCTTGAGAACAATATCGTGTGATTCCACATTCTCACCCTGCAGTACCTGTGAAGCCGTCGATATTCATATGAACAACTTTAAATGCAGTTATCTCCTAACAAAAATGTTCGATCGCAAAAAGAATACAGTTGGGATCTCATCTTAAAATAGATTGGGATCTCACCTTGAAATGAGTAGCACGCCGTCGATATTCATATGGAATGGTAAAAAGGTGGTTAACATGCATGTGATCAAATCGATACCTTAATTCTAAGCCAAGGTATGTGTAAATTTAAAATTTTACAGAAAACGCCTTTAAAGTTTGTGACTACATCATATAGATTGCACTTATATGTTATGTTAAAATATCCTAAATCTACCAAATCATGTATTCGAAAACCGAATTGTTGGATAAAGGTATTTTTCGAATAAACCGGAAACCGATTTTCTGCAAAATTCAAGTATTTGAACACTATAATTGTATCCAATGCAGAAAATATTGCAACTGTTCGATTATTTCGTGTTTTATTGAAGTAAAAATTGCACAACGTTGATCTAGTTCTATTGCCGAATCACCAACGAAATAGAACTTAATGAACTTATGATCTTCGTTTGGTGGTGGTAACAAAGCGGCAGCTTGATGATGTATTTGCCCTTGAATCTGAATGTGTGGAAGCAATTTCGAGCAAAACGGGAGGAATAGTTTTTAATAATAACACTGACACAAAATCAAACTTTTTCGGAAACACTCGAACGTTGGGCAAAACCTTGCCTCAGTTTACACTTTCCTTAAGATATTCCTAGAATATTTAATATCATTGAATATTATGTCTTCGTTTCTTTTTTTAAGCAACGAAAAGAAATAAAATGTTTTTGCGACCTATTTTAAAAAAGTGAAAAAAAATATTTTCCACTGAGCTAGGTGTTTACTCAGCTCCAGTAATTCTATCTGAACTGCATAACTATGTTCGTGCGTTTTTTTTTTCACTGTTCAACTGTGTAATCAGACGCCATTACCTTTTAACTCGGATTGTTGTCGGGTTGATCAACAACTTCGGCTCCGAATGACGGGATTTTCCGATTGTAACTTCAATGCATTGCAATGCTGGCATACGACAGACTATGAACCGATATCAACGCAGCGAAGATCTTTGTAGGCGATTGTGGAATCGTATTCAAAAGCAGCTCGATTCTAGTCTATATTTACGACTGGTCTTCTTCTAGTAACATTTTGTCGAATTTGAGGTGGTGATTGTGCAGCGCGAAACTGTGCAATATGTCTCCCAAAATTTTTTTGGCCCGTTCCTTTTGAGTTTGATTATTACGGACGTTCTGACTAATTATAGCACGTCGCGTACGCCGTCCAAAGTTTGATTGTCTAATTAGTCTAGTAAATAACTCTCCGTAAAAACAACCATGTCCTTTCGAAAAATCCAAATTTTTCGAGTTTTTCCGAGTTTTCCATCAAGAATTTGTCTATTTTCCACTCGGAAAGTCATGTCGGAATAATTATCTAAAATTTTTCGAAGTAACATCTTCAAATCATACGACAAAAAGCTAAATTTCGTCGAAAAAAAATTAAAAATTTTCGAATTTTTCCGGAATTTTAAAACAAAATTTTTCTATAATATTTTTCCATTCGAAAAGTCATTCGCAATTATTGCACACAAAATTCTATACAAAAAAAAAACAATTTTCGGTTATTCCAATTTCCCGGCTTTTCCGGAGGATTTTCCCTTCTCCTGGCAATTGCGAACAACTGAAAAAATATCAGCAAAATCGGTCCAGCCGTTCTCAATTGATGAATTACTATATGAATTAATTTTGTCGAAGGCATTAAAATCTTTCGAGTTTTTTCTGGAATTTTCCGAGTTTTCCACCAAAATTTTCTATTTTTCCATTCGAAAAGTCATAATTGTTCGAAATTGTTCACATTTACATCGCCCAAAATTACCAAAACATACGATAAGATGCAAAATTTTGTCGAAAAAAATATTTTTTTTTTTTTGGCATTTTCCATAATTTTCCAACTTAAATTTTTTTCCGACAAAAATTTAATTTCAATTTACCTCAAATCAGGCGATGAAATGCAAAATTTTGCCGAAAAATTCACATTTTTCGGTTTTTTTTTGGAATGTTCCGAGTTTTCCACCGACAATTTATATATTTTTCTATTCGGAAAGTCATTTCGGAATAATTATCCGAAATTTTCCGCAAGTTACATCGTTCAAAACTATCAAATAGTACGACAAAAAGCAAAATTTCGTCGAAAAATAGTATTAAAATTTTTCGATTTTGTCCAGAATTTTCCGAATTTTCCAACAAAACTTTTTTTTATTTTTCCATTCGAAAAATCATTCATAACAATTGCACAAAAAATTCCATACAAAAAAGCAATATTCGGGTTTTCCAATTTTCCGGCTTTTCCGAAAGATTTTTCCAAAATTTTCTTTCGTAAAAACCTACTCCTGGCAATTACGAATAACTGAAAAAAAATTGAGCCAAATCCAACCGTTCTCGAGTTTTGCGCTTAGCAACACATTCAGCGACTTATTTTTATATTATAGATGTGAATGTCTGTCTGTTTGTTTGTTTGTATGTTTGTTTCTCAATCACGCCTAAACATATGAACCGATTTCAATGAAATTTGGAACACAGTTAGTTTACTATATGAAAATTGCCGTAGGCTATAATTTTTTTAAATTTTGGCACTATGACAAAACTTTTTTTTTGAGATAGGGATATAAAATTTGATACACAGATAGTACTTGACAATACGAATATGAGTATGCATACAAAATTTTAATTTTGGACCAGTGGGCGGAGTGGGCGTGGCAAAACTTAGTTTTAGAGATAGAGAGATACAATTTGATACCCAGATAATATTCAACAACACGAATATGAATAAGCTGACGAAATTTTTATTTTGGACCAGTGGGCAGATTAGGCGTGGCAAAACTTTTTTTCGAGCTAGGGAGATAAAATTGGATACACAGAAAGTACTCGACAACACGAATATGAACATGTAGATGAAATTTTAATTTTGGACCCAATGGGCGGAGTGGGCGTGACAAAACATTTTTTAGAGCTAGAGAGATAAAATTTGATAATCAGATAGTACTCAACAATGCTAATTTGAATATGCAGACCCCATTTTAATTTGGACCCAATGGGCTTAGTGGGCCTGGAAAAACATTTGTTTAGATCTACAGAGATACAATCTGATACACTGATAGTGCTCGACAACACGAATATGAATTTGCAGACGAAATTGTAATGTTGGCCCATTTGGGGGCGTGGGGGTGGCAATACTTTTTTTAGAAGAAGAGACATAAAATTTAATACTCGGATAGTACTCGATAGCAAAACTTTTTTTAGAGCTATGATATATATAATATGATACATACATACAATATGAAAAGATATGACAACACAAATGTGAATTTGGAATCACAATTTTAATTTTCGATGAATGGGCGGATTTAACGTTGCCAATTTTTATTTTAGCCCTCGAGGGACATTTTCTGACCGAATTTTTAATCAGTGGGTGGAGGGCGTGGCGAAAAAGTATTTTAGCCCTTTAAAGATAATATTTAAAACACATGTATTAGTTGGCACTACAATTACAAATTTGCGGAGAATATTTTGTTTTAGCTCTCGAGAGATGCTACACGATAAATAGATAATACTATGCGCAACAATTACAAATATTCACTCACAGGGTGGAGGGGGCATTCTTAGATCGAAACTTAGCCCTAGAAAAGTAGAATTTGAGACGCTCTTTCTGTTTGAAGTCGCGTTCCGTCTCTTGCCTCTTTTCCTAACAGCTCGTGTTTCAATTGCGTTCTGATACACTGATAGCGCTCGACAACACGAATATGAATTTGCAGACGAAATTGTAATGTTGGCCCATTTGGGGGCGTGGGGGTGGCAATACTTTTTTTAGAAGAAGAGACATAAAATTTAATACTCGGATAGTACTCGATAGCAAAACTTTTTTTAGAGCTATGATATATATAATATGATACATACATACAATATGAAAAGATATGACAACACAAATGTGAATTTGGAATCACAATTTTAATTTTCGATGAATGGGCGGATTTAACGTTGCCAATTTTTATTTTAGCCCTCGAGGGACATTTTCTGACCGAATTTTTAATCAGTGGGTGGAGGGCGTGGCGAAAAAGTATTTTAGCCCTTAAAAGATAATAGTTAAAACACATGTATTAGTTGGCACTACAATTACAAATTTGCGGAGAATATTTTGTTTTAGCTCTCGAGAGATGCTACACGATAAATAAATAATACTATGCGCAACAATTACAAATATTCACTCACAGGGTGGAGGGGGCATTCTTAGATCGAAACATAGCCCTAGAAAAGTAGAATTTGAGACGCTCTTTCTGTTTGAAGTCGCGTTCCGTCTCTTGCCTCTTTTCCTATCAGCTCGTGTTTCAATTGCGTTCAGTGTTGTTTTGTATGCTGCACCCTTTTACTCAGATAATGCGCGAGATTCTTCATCGGACCAGAATTTGTCAGAGCGTGGTTTTTTTTTGACAAAATGCTGCCGTTGCGGAAGAGGTCATAGAATGCGCAATATGTTGTCCCTGAGTGGGCGGATAAGAAAGCAAGCCAACCATATTATTATCGAGTTAAGGAAACGTTGCCAAAGTATTTTTTAAAGAGGCATATGCACAGCTTTTATAACTGTGAGCCAATTTTAATTGATATTTGTGTATTATATTAAGTTAATTTTGTAATATTAGTCAATTATGCAATAGCGAAGCATTGCCGGGTCCACTTGTATAAAAATATTCTGAAATATTCTTGCCCTTATGAAAACAATTTGTATTAACTAATAAGGGTTTTCAGTTCATAAGTAACTTATGCTTATTACTCAAAATTTCAACCAAAGGGTGTCCCAACAAGAGCGCAATTTTTAAATTTTAAATAAAACACAGATATTTTGAAAAAAATGGTGAAATTTTATTATATCGTAAAGTAGACAGAATGAGGTTATGTATGGAACAATATATCGTGCAGATGGCCGCCGCGGCTTTGCTGACATGCACGCGATCTTTTAATGAAATTTTCAATGACCGTTTCGCATAAATGCTGCGGTATTTCATTAATGCAGCGTCCAATTTCCTCTTTTAAGGCTTGAGTCGTCGTCGGCTTATTCGCGTAAACCATAGACTTCAAAAAACCCCAAAGAAAAAAATTTAATGGTGTTAAATCGCACGATCTAGGCGGCCAATTCAGATCTCCAAAACGCGAAATAATACGACCGGGAAATGATTGATGCAGCAATTGAATTGTTTCTCTGGCTGTATGACATGTGGCACCGTCTTGTTGGAACCACATGCCCTCCACATTCATTTCTTCAATTCGAGGCAAGAAAAAACTAGTTATCATTTCACGCTATCGAACAACATTGATTGTTTGCGCTTGACCTGCCTTGAGCGACATCATCACGTACAGCTGCGACATTTTCGGTCGATCGACCTGGTCGATGGCGCGTTTTTGTCTTTACATCACTTACAGACCCAGTTTCGACAAATTTATGCATTAATCTCTTTACAGTTGACTCTTTTG
Source organism: Muscina levida (assembly GCA_964034835.1). Lineage (NCBI taxonomy): Eukaryota > Metazoa > Arthropoda > Insecta > Diptera > Muscidae > Muscina > Muscina levida. The sequence goes on from OZ035880.1 coordinate 99,376,912, forward strand.
GAGAATTATTGTGACCCCAAATTGATCGCAATTTGCGAACTGTAGCCGCAAAACTTTCACCGTTTTGGTAAAACAATTTCACAAAGAGAATGCGTTGTTCATTCGTGTAGCGCTCCATTTTTACTAACCTCGTACCTTCTACTAGCAAACAATAACAATTGTTCAAATGTCAAACAATGACACCTGGAATGTTGCCAGATTTAAAAATTGCGTTCTTGTTGGGACACCCTTTACTAGCTGACCCGGTAAACTTGGTCATGTATACAAAATTTGGTTATCAACAAACTGTTAGCGTTATTTAATACATGGTTTATAAACCGACCCAACCCAGTTGTGTGCGATAGCACTGCCAGTAGTCTTGCGAATAATCAATAGACAATAGTTAGCTAAAGATTTTCAAAAAGCTGGCGTTCCTTATGGTCATAAAACGTATTAAAACTTATTTTTCACGAACACATTAACACTGGGAGATATACAGCTTTATTATCTGTTGATTATTTATTCAGTTCCTTTCTTTTATATTATTTATATTTACATATAATATCAAACATAAAAATGTCCCTGTGTATGTTTCTAAATTAATAAAAAGTTACAACACGAAAATAGTATTCGCCACTCCTTATATTGTAGAAATATTATTTAACGTATTCGAATACAAGAACAAAATGTTTGTTGCGTGTAACAAACAAATTTTGATTTAAACAAAGAATTCCGTTGGCAACAATGTAGGTTTTTCTGGGTTACTTGTTTGTAATTGTTTTATTAACTAAGCAATAATAAGCTAATGGCCTAACCTGCGAATGGTTTTTGTTTAAAGAATATGAATCTTATATTTACTATAAGCTGAATTAGTAAACATTGAAATAATTAAGTTAATTTGGCATTAGAAGTAAGAGAAAAAATTATTTATAAAATATATTAGAAACATAAATTAATTTTTGTTTATTATTTTTAGATGTCATGTCAGTAACCTAGTGGCGCACCACTATTTATTAACTCTGGCAACTGTATATAGGAACTATACTGGAAGAGTTTTCCAAAAAATCTCTGATATTGGCATTTTTCCATAATTTCTAAACAAATGTCTGCAGTACTTTAAACTGTTAATTTTTTTTTTTTTGGTTTTTACAGATCAAAAATATATAATTTTTTAAAGAATATTTTTTATTGTTTTTTTTTCGGCCATGATGAACTAAATTTTTAACAAACTAAATTATTTGATAGAACCCTGAAGTTAAATACAATTCAAAATAAATTTTCTATTATTACAAATGAAACAAATGTTTTTTTAATAGTCAAATTCCTCGTCTCGTAATAAATACAAATATGTTACGAGTATTTTATTTAATTAAACAATATACTGTGACTTTAGAACTTACCTCAGTTAGACGTTAGAACATCAAATGATCTAAAAAAAAGAGAAAAAAAGAAAACAACAAATAAAACAACAGCAAAAAGTTATCACGTTTTCTTTGACTTAAATTGAAATAAATAGCTTTGAGCTAAGAAATTCATGCTATTTCATCAAAAAGATACAAAAATCAAGTTGTACATATTTTTATTTTACACAAAGCCAAATTTACATAATTTATTGACTTTTCACAGAATGAATAGAAAAGAAACGATGAACGGATATTTACTAAACAAATTTAACAAAGGGCCTAAAGCTTTTTACCCTGGCGAAAAAAAAAAACCCTATCCTTCATTGGCGTTTCGGTTACACTTTTTTCTGTTAGGAAAACAAAAAGAATGTATATTGGTTTTTCTTAGGTTTTCCAGTTACAAAAAGGAATTCGAAGGATCTTTATAATAACAACATACAAAAGTTTGAGAAAGGAAATGCTATTATCGGCTTCAAAGCGAAAAAACGAATTTAAATGATAATCTTTAAAGAAGTCATTGCGAACCCTTTTTGATGGCATCCATACCATTGGATAATTGTACACCACCATGCAGAGGGATAGATGGTAAAGTTGTATTTTCTTTGAGAATATTCCGCAAATAATTATTCAAGTTTAGTATTTCACAATAGTACGGAAATATTGTACTAATATTTGCTTAGCTGCAGTAGATCAAAACAACAAAGTAAACTGCTGACTTGAAAACAAAATAAATTTTCAACATTTGCGTACTCAACGTGTTCTTGCGCGTCCTCTAACACTTTGTTTAGTCTTGTGAGACCTAATACCAAAAGGCTGCGCATCGTGGCCAAAGGTGGTAGGAAAGAGAAGAAAAAAACAACTTGCTCCCCAACTGCTGAGGAGTCGACCCTAGACTCCGGGCAGGTAGCCCTAAGAGGGCTCCCATATAAAAATCATATTTATATGGACTAGTGGGCCCGGCAATGCTCGCTATTGCATATTAATTTGTAATATATTTCACATTTCTTACTATCATAAATGCTATATTAACTGTAATTTATATATTTGTAGGTCTACAAAGTGCTTTGAAAACGTTACTTAAGCTCGACAATATTATGTTGAGTTTATTAACTTATGTAACTAATTTCAAGTAAATCCTTAACATGGAAGTTAACTAATTAAGTTGTATTGTTTTAAATGCTTAATATCATAGGCTTTATGACGATAGTAGAAAGTTCATCAGCAAAATCATATCTATCATATCTATATGTAGGGCGAAAAACCACTTCTTTCTCAAATCGACATTGTGCTAAAGTTCAAAATTAAATTTTTATTTTTTTCTGTAGTAGCGAGAACCGTCTGTATACTAACTATCTCTTAAAGCGTAAAAACACTTTTGTCATGCCTTCGCCGCCTATTGTCCGCAAATAAAAATTTCGTTTGAAGATTCATGCCTATAGCCATAAAAACCTCTTTTGCCATGCCTTCTTCTCCCACGGATCAAGAATATTCCCGAACACTATGTTTGTATTGAACTAGTATTACCATTTTTTGAGATAATTCGGTCACCAACGTTTGGCCGAACACAGTGATGCTTTCACGCGCTGTATGACATGTTACGCAATCGTGTTGGACCCATTTCTCCTCCCAATTAATTGCAATGACATGAGAAATAACATGAGAAATAACTGGCTCTAATTCCTCCACCATCTTTTTCTTCTTCTTAGCTGATACTTCTAAGCAATCCCAGTCGATTATATACCGCACGTAGAAAAATATTATAAGCGCTTAGATCTTCTGCGCTTCATCTTCAGTTACTCACACCGAGTTCTGTAAGGTTCCAAGTAACATTGTCTTTCCAACGGAGTTTTGGTCGCCCTCTTCTGCGCCGTCCATCGAGTTCATTGTCGAAGACTTTTTGAGCTGGAACATTTTCGTCCATGTGTACAACATGACCCAGCTAACGCAACCGTTGCACCTTGTTAATGCCACTTGAGGGTTAATATAAATATGCCACATACAGAGGTCGTGAGGTTAATACAAATATGCCACATACAGAGGTCGTTGTGGCATAACGATTATTCGTTATAACAGTACTTTCTTTTTGGTCGGTTTGACATTGTAATTGATATGTACTCTCGTTCACTTTGTTCCGAATCATCATAAGAATAAAACCGAAACCTGAAATCTCTAAAATAATTATAAGTTTTTTCATGAATCAAGTAAAGGTTTGGTAAGACACAACTCTTCAACAATCCTGTGCTGACTCCTGCGCCTTATTTTCGCTTACAAATTCGATTCATAATTTCAAATCGGATATCATTATTTCTTTTCCGTGTAATTCTTTTATCCAAAAAATCTTACACCTGCGACAATTTCTATTATATTTCGATCATCATATTTTCATGGTCCTTCGAACCAGATTTTGGGAATAAAAAAGGGTTACATTCTATCCAGATATCCGAGTAATTCCGACGACAGAGAGGACGTTTTGAAATCAGCCTAAAATATCCAAGTAAGCAAGTAAGTTTTACCAAAACTGATTATTACAATCGAACAACTTATTTTTCATAAAATTAAAAGTGCAAAGGAAATGCAAAAATGTTTCGAAAATAAATCTAAAATTCGGTCAGTCATCTTACAGTCCACTCAAGAGAAGTTTTTTATTTCATTTCGAAAGCGCAATTTGTATTCAGAATTCTTCCACAATTTCGAATATTGTACTTATTCCAACAATTGGTTTATTTCGCAAGTCTCGTCACAATTTAATCGCTTCCAAAATATTGCGTATAAAAGAATATTTTGAGTTATCTTACAGTCCACTCAAGAGAAGTTTTTATTTCATTTCGAAAGCACAATTTTTTACTCAGATTTCTTTCACAATTTCGAATATTGTACTCATTAGTTTATCTCGCATATCTTGTCACAATTTAATCGCCTTAAAAATATTGCGTGTATAAGAATATATTGAGTCTTATGAATGAGAAATCGCCAAACTAGAACCGCTTTGTTGTACCTCTCCAATTATCTCATATCGACGCTATTGAGTAGTATTCGGGACAATACTCTCTTTTACCCAAACTCTTATACAATATCGTATTTATAATTCCAGAGACAAATATTATAACGGGTATAATTCTTCGACTTTTCTCTACTTAATATAACTCAACTCAATAGCATTGAGCAAACATAACTCTTATACCATCACTTTATTGGAGTTCTTAGTGTCATTCTATAAATTCGAGTATTGGAATGTTGAAAAGAAATTTGGCAAACGTGGATTACAAATAGTGGAATACTATTTGGATTATATGCTTCATAAGAAAGTTTGCAATTATACATTTCTAACAAATTTCCAAATCGCCAAATATAAATGTTTTATAATACAGTGGTTTCGCATTCAATTTCTGAGAAGTAATTTGCAGTCCATTTATTATTGAACAAAATTGGGAATAGCAATTCATCACAACGTGCACAATTATTAAAATCTAAATAATCAAATACTACATCAAAGGTATGTGCTGGCAGTAGGACAATTAATATAAGTATTGAAATAATTGCACAGTTGCTCCAAATTTAATTAATAAATTGCTCATGCATATAAACTATATATAAACAACAACAACTAATCAAAAATTTCAGTATTTGGGAATTAAGTACACAATCAAATTACTTCAAATTATCGTAGAGAAAAAACAAAAGGAGGAAAATTATAATAGTGAACAAATTTAGAAAATGTTTAGTGTGGTTATGCAAAAGTCAAGATGTGTGTTGTTTATATGAAACAAATCTGACGATTAAATGAAATAATTGCATGTTCTATTCTCACCTTCAGGAAAGAATTCTAGCTATATTCGAAGCAAATATTGTCGAATGTGAACAATTCATAATACCATTTGAAACATTATATCATACACGAGCACATATATTTGTGGGAAAGTTGAGAATTGTTTACCATTATTAACATTTTTGGTTAAAATTAATATTAATCATCAACAATCATAGGTACAGCGTGCTGTCCGTCAGTTTCTTATTTTTCTAATTATATACGTTAGCAAAATGTCCGCTCTATCTAACTTTATTCAAATTTCCGATGCATTAATAGAATTTAATGCAGATATTTGTGACGAATCTCTGTCGCATTCTTCTATACACTCTCTGGAGGTCCATAAAGAAGAACTAAAGGATATGTGGCAGCGCGTTCGGCCAACTTATGAAGCAAGTTTGAAGGAAATTTCAACTTCAACCAGTGAAAATGACACTATCGACCTTGCCACACTAAAGGCCAGACACCAGTCTACTTATCGTACATATGTAGATTGCGTGGCAAAGATAAGCGAGGCCATTGAATCTAAACGCCGTCTACCTCCACCATCTAGCTCGAATATGCCTACCATTCGTTTAGATTCTCAACACATTTCAAGTGTTAACCTCCCACCATGTGATACTGAGGTTTTCCATGGGGATTATTCCTCGTGGCCCTCGTTTCGAGACTTATTTACAGCAATTTACGTCAGTAACCCCCGCCTTTCTCCTGTTGAAAAACTGTTTCATCTCAATAACAAAACCCGAGGTGAGGCCAGAGAGGTTGTTCGTAAGGCTCCACTAACGAACGATGGGTTCGAGATGGCGTGGAAGGCTTTAAAAGTTCGTTATGAGAACAAAAGGTTACTCATAAATTCTCAACTTAAAATACTTTTTAATTTAGATAGAATTTCCATTGAATCTGGTGATTCAATTAAGAATATTCAAAATACTATAAATGGCGTTGCATCTTCATTAAAACTATACCAAGTCGACGTCCAAACTTGGGATCCAATTTTCGTGTATCTTTGCTGTACACGACTACCAGAAAATACACTTTCTTTATGGGAACAATCAGTTAAAAACAAAACTGAATGTCCGCCTTGGAATGAACTGGACTTATTCCTGACTTGCCGTTACCAGACCCTGGAAACTGTATCCGATCTGAGTAATACAGCGAATTCTGCAAGTGCCAACGAAATGGCTAAACCTACAATAAAAAGTAAAATCCCACAAAAAGTAAGTTCCTATCAAAATGGTGTAGTAATCCCTTCATGCAAACTGTGTCCAAATGAAAAACATACAGTTCGACTTTGTCCTAAATTTATTGGAATGGGCTATTCAGAAAGGCATTCATGTATTAAAAAGTTTAAACTTTGTCTAAATTGTTTCTCCAAAGGGCATTCAGTCAAAGATTGCAAGAGTCCATTTAATTGTATGAAATGCCAACGCAGGCACAACACTTTGCTCCATTACGAGGAACCAAGTTCAGAACCTTCGGCATCTTCAAATTTTTCAGCTATACAGTCTACATCCGAACCAAACATGTGCGATGCAAGTCCGCATTCCGATCAGATTTTGACTCACGCCGCCACTAATTCAAATAGGGTTCTTTTAGGTACTGCCATCATCAACATCATTCACAATGGGGATGTTTTTAAAGCTCGAGCATTATTGGACTCGGGCTCTGAAGCATCTTTTATTTCCGAAAAATTCTTTAACCTTCTTAAATTAAAGGGCAGTCCAATATCTACCCAGGTTTCCGGCCTGAATGGTACGGTTGCAGCACGATCTCATAAACTATGTCATATTCAAATAGGCTCACCAATTAACTCCAACGTAACCATTTCCGCTACGACCATAGTTCTTCCACAATTAACTTCTTTGTTACCAACGTTCTGCACCAATCCACTTATGTTCCAAAATCTTCCTCAAATTCAGCTGGCTGATCCTAACTTCTATCAGACATCGTACATAGACATCTTAATCGGAGCAGACTTGTTTCCTCGTGTCATGTTGCATGGAGTTATGAACGAAGTCTGTGGGTCTCTAATGGCCCAAGAAACGGTATTCGGTTGGATATTGTCAGGGCCCATTCAATCCGAATTCATATCATGTTTCCGGACAACTGTTTCTTACTGCAGTGAAATAGCTTTAGATAAGCAAATTTCCAAATTCTGGGAAATGGAAACATATCCGACGAAAACTTTAATGACCGACTCTGAAAAGTATTGTGAGGACAACTTCAAAAAAACCACTAAGAAAGATTCCAGTGGCAGATACATAGTAACTCTTCCTTTTAAAGAAGAATTTCCGAACACGGTGCGACTCGGTCAATCTAAACGAATAGCCACGTCACAGTTCTTACGCAACGAGAATACACTTCTGAAAAATAAAGAGTTAAAGAGCCAATATGACAAGGTTATTGAGGAATATATTCAGCTAGGACACATGAAAGAAATTATCACCACGACTCCTAACGATGGGAATGTCTATTATTTACCACATCATGCTGTCGTTCGACCTGATAGCATAACGACAAAGGTTCGAGTCGTGTTTAACGCGTCTAATCCAACTTCTAACGGGATTAGTTTAAACGACATCTTACACTGCGGTCCAGCTTTACAACTAGACCTGATTAATTTGGTGCTACAGTGGCGTTTTTATAAAATAGTATTCAACAGCGATATAGAAAAAATGTATCGACAGATCCTGGTCGATAATAAACATACTCCATTCCAAAAGATTCTTATAGGCAATCACCTCAGGACAATATTAAAGAATATGAGTTACAAACGGTTACATTCGGCGTAAATTGCGCCCCATATTTAGCTCTGCGAGTAATCAAGCAATTGGCCTTAGATATCAAGGATAAATTTCCTATGGCTAGCCACATACTCAAATCCTGTATGTATGTAGATGATGTACTAGCTGGAAGTCACAACATAACGGCTGCCATCGAAATGAAAAATCAATTAATTCCAGCATTAAGTTCCGCTGGTTTTGCGCTGCGAAAATGGACGTCAAACTCCAAGGAGTTTCTTCAATGCATTCCTAAGGAACACCTCCTTAATGAGGAATTTCTAGACTTCGATGATTCTAGCGTAGCAAAAACTCTAGGGATTAGATGGAACGCAAAGTCTGATTACTTTTATTTTTCCACAAAGGCCTTGAAAACTCCATCCCTTCCTACAAAAAGACTAGTGCTCTCAGAAATTTCAAAACTTTTCGACCCGGCCGGCTGGCTCTGTCCATATCTTGTACTCGCTAAGCTTCTCATGAGAGATATATGGGCTTCTAAAATAGCATGGGACGACACTATATCAGGCAATTTATTAACATGTTGGAATACTTTTTTGCAAAATTACACTGACCTAGAAGGCATTCGGATACCTCGATGGGTTGATTATACGCCCGAATGTGAAGTCGACGTTCACGGATTTTGCGATGCTTCTGAAAAAGCATACGCCGTAGCTATTTATATCCGCATCGCTACCCCGAGAGGTCGTATCACCACCCATCTCCTAACTGCAAAGTCAAGAGTCTCTCCATTGAAAACTATTTCGATTCCAAGGCTTGAGCTCTGTGGAGCTTTGCTTCTTGCAGAAACTATCGATTCAGTGCTAGAGTCATTACCCATTTCGAACCATAAAGTATTCTGTTGGACTGACTCTATGATTGTGCTAGCATGGTTGAAAAAGCCAGCATATCACTGGAAAACGTTCATCGCAAATCGTGTTTCAAAAATATGTGAAATAGTGAGTCAGGAACGCTGGAGACATGTAGAATCAAAAGATAATCCAGCAGACATTGCCTCTAGGGGTGCATATCCAAAAGAACTTACCAGTAACAAATTGTGGTGGTGCGGGCCATCATGGCTGTTGCTTCCTTCTTGCTTATGGCCACTTCCAAAATCCATTAGAATTGATGAAGAACTTCTAGAGGCACGGAAGGTCCAATGTAATTTTTCTTATTTCCAGGATTACCATGATATTTTGGAACGATTTTCATCGTTAGGAAAGGCTCTTCGTGTTATATCATACATATGTCGGTTCATTTCAGCATGTAAAAATCCAACAGCTTCAAGCGAGCGATTTGATACAACATCCATACAAAGTTCGGAAATACTCAACTCCCGTAATCATTTAATCATACTTTCACAGAAACTTATGTATCCAGACGAGTATAAAAACCTATCCTCCAAAATAGTTATTCCTCGCACTAGTCGTCTTTTGAACCTTAATCCATTCATAGACCCAAAAGGGGTCATGAGAGTATGTAGCCGAATTGAGAGTTCTGAGACCCTCACTTATGATGAGCGTTATCCTATCATACTTCCTTACAATTGTTCGTTTACAAGGCTACTTCTCAAATTCATACATGAAATAACGTTGCATGGCGGTAATAGCTTAATGCTACGAATGTTACGTCTACAGTATTGGGTACCAAAGGCCAAAAACTTAATTAAATCTACGATCCATAATTGTAAAATTTGTGTCATATCCAAACACAAACTACAATCGCAGTTAATGGCATCTCTTCCGAAAGAACGAACTACGTTCTCCAGACCTTTTACGAACACCGGCCTAGATTTTGCGGGACCATTCGAGATAAAGAACTATGCAGCCAGATCTTGTACCATTACAAAAGGCTACGTCTGTGTCTTCATATGTTTCACAACGCATGCGATTCATCTGGAAATAACAACTTCTTTATCCACTCCTGCATTTTTAGCGTCATTTCATCGGTTTATATCTCGCCGAGGCTGCCCATTAAACTTGTATTCGGATAATGGTAAAACGTTTGTAGGAGCTTCTAAAGAACTAGCTGAAAACGTTCTTAAATGTGCGCGTGATTCGCTTATCTCGAGTTTTTCGCACCGAAATATAACATGGCATTTCATTCCACCAGCAGCTCCACATATGGGGGGCTTATGGGAAGCTGGTGTTAAAAGCTTCAAGGCACACTTTAGAAAAATGGCAGGATCCCACCGGTTTACATTGGAGGAATTCTCTACTATTCTTGCACGCGTTGAAGCCTGTTTGAACTCTCGTCCTATTTCTCCATTGTCAGAAAACCCCGATGATCTTCTTGCTTTAACTCCGGGACATTTTCTTATTGGTGGTCCGATACTTTCCGTTGCTGAACCCGTTGACTCAGAAACTAATCTTTCCATTTTAAATCGATGGCGGCGAGTCACCGCCCTTTCTCAGCAATTCTGTATCCGTTGGAAGCATGAATATTTGAAAGAGCTACACAAACGAACAAAATGGCAAGTACCTCAACAAAACGTCGACGTGGGCTCCATGGTCGTCATAAGAGACGAATGCTTACCACCTACAGAATGGAGACTAGGAAGAGTTTGTAAATTATACTATGGTAAAGACAACTTAGTAAGAGTAGTTGACGTCCGTACTCAAAAGGGGATAATTACCCGCCCACTTGTCAAAATTGTTCTTCTCCCTCCATGTTAATAATTTTTATGTAGTTAGATTAATATAATTTTACTTATCTTTTCCAGTATGCCTCCTATTAAAAACCGCCTAATAAAACGTCTTGGCAATCGAAAAGATTTTATATGCCACCTGTGTGCTGGAAAACATGGACTACGTCTCTGCAAAGATTTTATAAAGAAAAATGTGGAAGAAAGGTTACGTCTTGTCATTTTGTACCGATATTGTCCTAATTGCTTGGCTCATCAACATTCATCTGGATCGTGTTTTTCAACTAAAGGGTGCAAAGTCTGCGGCGGTAGCCACCATTCGTTATTACATATACGGGAATCGAAAAACCAGAAGTTACAACCAAAGCTGGCAGTACCAACTCACAATAAAAAGTCTAAAGCATACACTTCTTGGAAGTCGAGAATTTCAAAACCTACTGAAACTAATGACCCACACATGGTTACAATTGCGTCCATTGCCGCACCAAACACCACTAATCTTTTCCCTACTGCAGTCGTCATCATAAAAAACGGTCAAAACCAACATCATGCTCGAGCTGTGATCGATCCCTGCACCTCCACAAGTAAAATTTCGCAGCAACTAGCCACAGAATTGAACCTGCCAACAACAAACCTTGGGGACGGTAACATATGTGCTGTCATTCTTTGCTCCCGTCAGCAACCATATATAACATTAGAAGTCACCATGGAGGTTAACAGTCGGATTTCAATTGTAACGCCAAATAAATCAATCGACCAATCAGTATCTACTAAATTCCCTAACATAATGTTGGCTGATCCCCAATTTTATAAATCACGCACATTTGCCATAGTTTTAGGATCCGATATATATGCAAAAATTATACAACCCGGTTTATTGCCTAGTACAGGAGGTCTTCCAGTGGCAATGAACACTATTTTTGGCTGGGTCCTTTCCGGATCTTGCTCTTTATGAACTTATACAAACCTCTTTTAGATAATTATTGATATCGTATAATTATTAACTCCTTCAAACAATACTGTATTCCTTCCATAATAGTTTGTAAAAAAAAAAAAAAAAAAAAAAAAAACAAAAAAAAAAAAATTATCATATGAATTCCTACCGATATTATTACGTTTAGCATATAAGATACAACTTTGAATTGTATAGAAATAACACTTAATACATAATCTTGCACTTCTGCAACATGGGGCAGCAATGTTAATGCCACTTGAGGGTTAATATAAATATGCCACATACAGAGGTCGTGAGGTTAATACAAATATGCCACATACAGAGGTCGTTGTGGCATAACGATTATTCGTTATAACAGTACTTTCTTTTTGGTCGGTTTGACATTGTAATTGATATGTACTCTCGTTCACTTTGTTCCGAATCATCATAAGAATAAAACCGAAACCTGAAATCTCTAAAATAATTATAAGTTTTTTCATGAATCAAGTAAAGGTTTGGTAAGACACAACTCTTCAACAATCCTGTGCTGACTCCTGCGCCTTATTTTCGCTTACAAATTCGATTCATAATTTCAAATCGGATATCATTATTTCTTTTCCGTGTAATTCTTTTATCCAAAAAATCTTACACCTGCGACAATTTCTATTATATTTCGATCATCATATTTTCACACCTTAATGCGTCTGACCACGTCAAAGTCAGTGTACAGCTCGTACAGCTCATGATTCAAACGACGTCGATACTCTCCGTCAACGATGATGGGCCCATATATTTTACGGAGTATTTTTCTCTCGAATACCGCCAGAACCGATTTATCCGCTTGTATCTGTCGGCTGCTTTGTTGTATTTCAACCGCGATATTGCTCTTCTTACCTCGGCTTGACTTGGTGGTGAGCAATCTAAGCCGTCGTCGACAATTTGCGTGATAACTTCACGTGCGCTGCCTTCTGGAAACAGCAGTTGCTGAATGTGTGCTCTCCATATGTGCAGCACACTCTGCGTATCACTGTCCTTACAGGTGGGGAGGCCATTACCGTATCCATTTGCTCTTACTTTCTGGTAAAATTTTCGGGCCTCACCTCTATCCCTGTATCGCTCTATATCCTCGTTCTCCCGTTCCTTCATCTGACGTTTTTTTCGCCTAAATAGCTGTCTCGCCCGTTTTACTTTCTCCTTATGCCGTTCCCTAACAGCACGGGTTACAATTGGCTGCAGCGTTGCCATATAAGCAGCATCCTGTTCCTCAGACGCTATGCGACATTTTTCATCGTACCAGGATTCGTCTGAGCGCCGCTTTTCATATCCTAGCACGGTTGTTGCGGCGGTTGCCATGGAATGCGCAATATGCTGCCACTGTGTATCGGGAACGTCAGAAGTAGAGGCGTTGTGTCGTAAAAGTTGGAAAGAGCTGGTTGGAGTAGGCAGTAGCTATCTCTGGGGTTTGGCAGCTTCGCAATGTCCAGCTTTCTTTGTGTTTGGTTATGTGCGTTTTTCGCTTTGCCCAATCTTGTGCGCACCTTGGCTGCAACCAGGTAATGATCCGAGCCAATATAAGCACCACGGATCACACGCACGACCATGACACTAGATGCATGTTTGCCATCAATTACCACATGATCAATTTGATTTTTGGTATTTTGATCGGGGGATAGCCAAGTTATCTTGTGGATATCTTTGTGCTGGAATCTGGTTTCACTCACTACCATGTTCCTTCCCGCTGCGAAGCTAACCAGCCTAAACCCGTTGTCTGACATGTCGGTATGCAGGCTGAATTTACCGAGCGATGGACCAAGTACATTTTCCCTTCCTGATTTTGTATTAAAGTCTCCCAGAACAATTTTAATGTCGTGGCCAGGTCAGCGGTCGTATGTTCCTCTAGGCGCTCGTAAAATGTATCTTTAATCTCATCGTCTTTATCTTCCGTCGGGGCGTTTACACAAATCAGCGTAATGTAAAAATGTTTCGCCCGGATGCGAATGGTGGCTATTCAGTCACTTACAGGTTTAAACCGCGAGACCAGGTGTCTTTCTGCTTGGCAGCTGTAAAAGATGTCACAGTTCTTTCGTCGTGTGCATCCCTGTCCGGTCCATCTCATTTCCTGTTTGGCGGTGATGTCAGCCTTGTATTTGTCAAGGACATCCGCCAGTTGGATAGAGGCACCATCTCTGTATAGAGTTCGGACATTCCAGGTACATATTCTTAAATCATGGTCCTTATATCGTTTGCGGGGGTCGTCAACATTTGGGGGAGTTCTTGTTTTTCCGTTTCTTCGTGTTTTCATAATAAATTTTGTTTAAGGAGAGTGGCTTATTAGGCCACCGCTCCCGATCCTAGTTTCTTGGGGCTGCCAAAGCCACAAAGAGAGCCTGTGTTGAGCTTCAGTAACTTCTGTTACCTACTTCCTAAGACGCATCGGTGGTAGCATGCCGATTAGGTTACTCAACGTTTCGCCTTCTAACTCTAGCTAACTTCTAAGTGGTTGCTTTAAAGTTATTGCCCGGGGAATACTTGGTGTAGGACCAGAAGTAGTTTGCTGCTTGGACAGTGCCACAAAGGAATCGCTTCTGGTCACTCCCAAGTGAGTGACAATCAGTAACTTTCAATCTCTGGGCAAAGTCCCATTCTCCATTCTTCCACCAGTTGGATCTTATATAGGTGTAGGCCAATATCGTGAATTTGTTGAACTATAACAAAACAAACTATATATACCGTTGGAAAGTCTCTTCTTTCCAAATCCGACGAGATTCTTAAAATCGGCTGGCTTATAAGTGCGTAAATGTTCGAAAACCCGGTTTTGACCCGTAACTTAAGATGTTGGGGGTTTTGGAAAATTTGAAAAACAGATTCTTGTAGTGCTCACAGCACCTATCAACAAAATAGTATAATTTCCCAGGTATTGTTTTTTTTATTGCTCTTTGTTATCCATAGAAAAATGCGTGTGACCGCAACGCACATTTCGATTGAAGTAGCGTCAAAGGTAAAAGTATTTTAAATGTGAGGAAAGTTGTTTCTAAAACCCCAAAATGTCTTCTTTATTTTACGAAAAAATATACTGGTCACATAAGAAATTTCGCTTAATTTCACAAATTTTCGTATACACTTCAAGTAACTGTGGAAAATTGTGTGTGTCCGTAACGCACTTTGTATTAGTCATAATTTTGAATACAACATTTTAAGTAAAGTTACATTAAAAGAACATTATAGTACTGTCCAAAATTTAAATTTTTTAATATCAACATAAAAAAACTTAATTTTCCTTTACACCCCATGAATGAGGTATGGGATAGCTTCTCGCCTTGTAGTTAACACGCTTTCTATTTTTAGATTCACAACTAACGGCACCTACTTGTTTATCGGCGAATGCGAACGTCACAGTTTGAGAAGCTTTTACTAGACACGCCGATTGACTCGACACCTTATACTGCGAAGTTGCTGTCAAGCATTCGAGGGGAACCGACAATGAAAGAACAGTTTTTTTAAAATGACTGGAGCCAGGTTTGAACCTGCTATCTCCCGCATGGTAGCCGCGTGTTATAACCACTATGCCGGTCCCATATGAACATAATCTTCAAAATATTTCAACTTTTCGAGAAAACTACAAAATAAGAAAAAAAAGTGCGTCCACAACGCCAGGAAATACCCATATACCATACCCATACGCATTAGAACAGCACGAAAAACATTTAAAACAATGCCTGTAGATCTGATAAAAAATCCACAATCAATTTTGTTTCGTAGTTAATTTTATTCACTGAATTCATTTAATTTTTAATAAATTTTTATAACAAACTGTTGAAAATTAAATAAAGTTATAATTCACTTTACTTTTATAAGATTCAGAATATTGATTAATTACTATACTGTAAAAAAATGGCATGAGGTTGTTTGACTAACAGTTCTGTAAACATATTTCGGTCGTGATGAATTCAATGGGGTACTTAATCTTTTAATGTATAATACATATTACGTATACGCCTTCGTAATTTTTGTCACATATTCATGATTCCCGCGTTTAAAATCTTGATCAATATTCTGTTTATGAATATAAACGATTTTAAGAAGCTGTTTTGTGAAAGAAAGGATAAAACTTGCTTAGTATTTTTATGTGAAAAACGGGAATTTTTCACATTTATATAGGAACTTAGCTTTCTGAGGAAGTTAGAAAGTCCAACATTTAGTATAATGTCCCACGGCGTTATTGTTTTAATGTAAAATATTTTTTTTTCGCAATGCTATCTGTTTTGTCATATTTCATAAGTAAAACGCTAATTGACTATTTCTCTTTGGAAGTACGCATTGCTTCAGCCTCCTCACTGTTACATTATTCTACAACTTTCCTAACGTCCTTCAAATAGTATTGTGATAGTTTCTGCCAACTATACCAACCAGTAATGGATGAAACTGGTGGCAACGCAACGCTAGGTAGAGCTTATTGTAAATCTTGACAACGGACTGGATCCTTAATATAAATACAAAAATAATATTTCGTTAAGTTAGTACCGGAAACCAGAGCTGTAAACTCAAGTACAAGTAATCATTACCTACCATGTTCGAAAGTATTTAAAAGTTAACCACAATTCTAATTACATGAGGAATTGGAATTGAAACTAAAAGTCTCAACTACACAGGTAATTGTACTTGAAAGTAATGATTCCTAATTACTTTTCAATTAGCTCAATTACTTTTTAATTACAAGGAATTGAAAGGAATTGACGGAATTGTGAGGAATTGGAAGGAATTAAGAGGAATTGCTGCAATTTGGAAAGGTATTGAAATAATTTTGAAATAAGGGGTAGAAATTGTAAGTTTCACAACAATAAACAAATTTAGAAAAGGAGAGTGGGAGCAATATATTTTAACAAAATGGACCTTTCCAAATTGCAGCAATTCCTCTTAATTCCTTCCAATTCCGTCAATTCCTTGTAATTAAAAAGTAATTGAGCTAATTGAAAAGTAATTAGGAATCATTACTTTCAAGTACAACCTGTGTAGTTGAGACTTTTAGTTTCAATTCCAATTCCTCATGTAATTAGAATTGTAGTTAACTTTCAATTCCTTTTTAGATGTACTTGTATTTGTAATTGAGCAGTAATGAGTACAAATTGTAATGATTAGTTTACAGCTCTGCCGGAAACACATATCTTAAAAAATACTGCCTTTGTAAAAGCTATAAAGTTATTAACAACACTATGACACAATTTGAGGGTCAGTGTCTCGGGGGTGAATCAAACCAATATCAAACGATAGAATTTGACCTCAGTAACAAAACCCGAAACTCCAATTTGCTCCACTACGTCACAAATTTTTTTTTACAGTGGTTTGAAGTTTAAATTTGTTGGTCAAAAGTCGATTCAAAGAATATGTAAAATCATCTATAAAAGTACATTTGAGGTATTTCATGTCTTTGGAGACCTATACTAAAACATTCAGGGGAATATTTTAACCCCCTAGCTGCCACCCGTGTGGGACATTTTTGGCCCAATTTTGAAAAACTGATTATATGTCAACTTTGGAGGGAGGTCAAGGCTTAGAATCTTTGTTAAAAATATTTTCCGGAAAATTTCACTAAGAGTCACCGAAGACAAATAACCTCTACGAGTTAAAGGTTATAAAATAAAGTCAAAATTAAATGTTAAAAATACTACTTTTGAGCAAAGAGTGCAACAAGCTTCTTCAGGAGTGATCCAAACTAATAGTAAACGGTAGCATTTGACCTCAGTGACAAAATCCTAAACTTCATTTTGTTCCACTACGTCACAATTTACAGTGATTTGAAGTTTGGTATTTTTTGGTAAAAAGTCGAATCAATGAATTTGAATAATCATGTGTAAATATACATTTGGGATAGTTCATGTCTACGGAGACATACAATAACATTTTCTGGGGAATATTTCATCAGAACATTTGAACCGTCTGTCTAGCTTCCACCCGTATGGGACATCTTAGGATGAATTAAAAAAAAACAGCTTAGAAGTCAAATTTCTTAAAATGTTCAGCATGGGTGGCAGATAGAGGGTTAAAATGTACCGAGGAAATATTCCCCGGGAAAGTTTTAATGTAGGTATCTGAAGACATGAACTAACCCAAATCTGTTTTTACACATGATTTTTCATTTTCTTTTTTTAACTTTTAACCAAAAAAATCAAACTTTAAACCACTGTAAACAAAAATTGTGTCGTAGTGGAGCAAAATGGAGTTTAGGGTTTTGTTACTGAGGCTAAATGCTATTGTTTGATATCGGAAAATCACATTCGATTTTCCGATAAGTTTATGAGTTGGAGCTTATTTTTATTCCAAAAATGGGAAGTTGTGTGGCATATGGGAGTAGTTTAAATCCGACCTTGCTTACCTTAGAACTTAACCTCTGCTTCTGGACAGAAGCTTACATACAAAATTTTAGCCCGAAAGCTGATAAACGATAGGGAAATACGGACGGACACCCCTAAAAAGGGGGAGTTTGTATGGAAGGTGGGAGAAGTATTCGTCCGATATTGCTCATCTTACAACGTAAGCTCCTCTTATAGGATTAAATCTTTCATATCAAATTTCAGCTCAATATTTCCTAACCTATGGTAATAATCACGGAAGCAGTTACGCGGACACCCCATAACAGGTAGTTTGAATGGGAGGTGGGAGTAGTTTTTGACCAACATTGCTTAGCGGAGGTATTGAATCTTGCGTACAAAATTTTAGCAATATGGCTCTTAAAATACGGCTGCAATCACAGGGTCAAACCTCAAAAAGAGGGATTTTGTATGGGAGGTGACAGTATTTTTGACTACTCAACCTCCACTTGGTGTAGGGAAGCTTGCATACAAAATTTCAGCTTGATTCCCCTTAAATTACAGCTGTAATCGTAGGGATACCCAAAAAGGGAGTGTTTGTGTGGGAGGTGGGAGTAGTTTTCGACCGATCGGGCTCATCTTAGAACTTAACCTCCATTTAGGGCAGCAAAACATGCGTACAATATTTCAGCTTGATTTCTCTTAAATTACTGCTGTAATCGCGGGGACTGACATACGGACACCCCCAAAAAGAGGGATTCTGTATGGGAGGTGGGAGTATTTTTTACCGATCGGTCTCAACTTACTACTCAACCTCCGCTTAGTGTACGGAAGCTCACATACAAAATTTCAGCTTGATTGCCCCTTAACTACAGCTGTAATCGCAGGGACAGATCCCAAAAAGGGGAGTTTGTATGGGAGGTGGAAGTTATTTTTGACCGATCCTCTTAGAACTTAACCTCCGCTTTGAGGATAGAAGCTTGCATTCCAAATTTCAGCTCGATATCGCTTAAACTGCGGCTGTAATCGCGGAGACAGACAGACGGAGAGACGGTCACCTTAAAATCGACTCAGATTTCGATGCTGATCATTTATATATATATATTGTCATACCTACCACGCCTCCTTATGGGCGTTACAAATGGAAGAACAAAATGAATACACCCTTCACTCTGTTCATGCGAATGGTGAAGGGTATAAAAACATGCCGGTAGGGCTGTAATATGCATTTGCATATGCAAGTATGCAATGCATACTTTTACTGGCCCTGCTAATAACAAACTCAGTTTTTGATTATTGTAAAGAAGTTTTTGCCAAACCTTTTTTTTTAAATAAAAATAAGTCAAACTGTTTTACTTTTTAAACATTTCCATCCTGGTGTATCATTTTGTTCCCACATACCTATTAATAATAGTAAATTGAAAATATTATATCGATTAGTCAGATCGCATTAATTTAGAAAACGTATTAAAATATTTGCTGATTTTCTTACTATTATTTTATCTAAACTGATTTTCGACAAAAGCAAGCAGGGCTTTGCAAAATACATTAGGACCTTTAATACTCGCTTATAATATTTACATATTTTAATCAAGAATTGTACATAATTTACCACCCACTATGCCTCTTTAATTACTGTGGCAACGATTTTCACAAAGAGCGACCGAGCAATAATACATATATATGTATAGACGTTTGTGTAAATAAAATGACATAGGTCATGCACTCATAAATCAGCTGTTATCGCTGCCGTTACACGACATTGTAGCCGTACAACACTTTGCCAGACGGTTTAATTGAATAATGAAATTACTTTCATACAACATGCCCAATGAAAATGTACACCGACAACCCCACTCGGTAAATTATCTGTGGCAACCGCTAGCGGCGGAAGTAAAAGAACTTTTCAGGTTAAAATTGTGGTGGTACGTACTCAATTTTTCTGTTCATGTTGTAGTAATGGTAGCAGTAAAAATAGATATATCCTTCGATTCACCTATTGTGTCCGTTGTTAAAGCCAAGGGAGGGAAAATAGCATTATTTACAATTTAGTTTATACGGCTAACTAACATATTCAACCGCTTTAATGCTTTTATAACCAGCAGCATGAACGCACTCATTGGAAAACGAAACATAATAGTTATGTGCTTATATACTTTGGATAACTTAAATTGTATCATATGCATGGGAAGATATTTGAAAGCTTATTTATGAGTTAATTGTAGGAAATTGAAATAGAAACCGGTAAAGAAATTTGCAGTCACTTAAGCTATCACCCTAAATCCTTTACCTAGATTTAAATGGGTTGTGTTTAAGGAATTGTGATTTTGCAATTTTAATATCATTTAATACAATATATCACACAATTGCTTTAATTTCAAAACTCACTCAAAAGTACCAAAATTCCAAGATTCAATATCTAAGCGGAGGCTACTTTCTAAGATAAGTAATGTCGGTGCAAAACTACTCCCACCTCCCATTCAAACTACCTTCTTTGGGGTGTCCACTTAACTGCCCCCGCGATTATAGCTTATAGGAGCTTACGTTGTAAGATGAGCAATATCGGACGAATATTTCTCCCACCTTCCATACAAACTCCCTCTTTTTGGGGGTGTCCGTATATGTATGTCCCTATAGTTTATGAGCTTTCGGGCTAAAATTTGGTATGTAAGCTTCTGTCCAGAAGCAGAGGCTAAGTTCTAAGATAAGCATGATCGGATTTAAACTCCCACATCATACACAAATTCCCATTTTTGGGGAGTTACAAAATTCATAAATATAAGCACCAACTAATAAACTTATCGGTAAATCAAATACAATCGATACAAAACATTGACATGGAATGGATGTGTGCAGCTAAAAGTAACGTCATATAAACCTGGATCTTCTTCTTCTTCAAACTTGGCAGCAGTATCCGAATTTCATCCATCAGTTGAAAAGAATTCCAAGCGCTTCGGTCTTTTGCACTCCGTAGATAGTTCTTCAAACCAAGCTCAGATAACAGCTCTTTCACCTGGTCCATCCAACTACGTCGATGTCGTTATACAGCTCATACAGCACATGGATCATTAGACGACGATACTCGCCGTTAACGATGATGGGTCCAAAAATTTTGCCAAATATTTTTCTCTCGAAGACTCCTATAATAGATTGATCCGCTTGTGTTATTACCCAGGATTCTGTGCTGAAGATCAAGACAGATGGGATCAGTGTCTGGTAGAGTAGGATCAGGGACCGTATAGAGATAAAATCGCATGTTTCGTGTTTGCTGATCATCTTTATTTTGATGTTAAAGACACCGCATGACCTTGTCTAAAGTCTCTCTTGGTAGAAAATAGCTCTGTCAGATTTTAACTTATTTTCACTAAAGACTTCGTGTCGTCATGTCATCCCGCTAAGTCGTATCAGCTTCGCTGGTATGTTAAACTCAGCTATTGACAGTTCAATACAGATTTGTAAACCGATAAATAGATGGTTGGTGTCGATCTGCTTTTCTTGGGTCTTACGCAGTATTTGTTGTTGTGTGAATATCTGTTAGGTCGTCAATTTACCATGTTTAATGTCACATGTACCAATTAGAATCGCTAGGATGGGATTCAATGTATCACGTAACTCACTAGACAGGACCTTGTACCTTGTTTGCCCAGGGCATAGAACAATCAGATTTCAATTATCGGACATGCATTCTATTAGCCAAATCGTGTTCATGAGTTGGAGCATGCACGCTAAGAGCTCATCACCACAGTTCTTATAAAGCTCTGCAGGCAGTTCAACGGCTCTCGCAGCTTTAATGTTTATACACTCAACCTACGGGTAGGAGGATATATATCATGTGATACGACCCAAAAGTTTAACACATAGAAGGTGACACTTTATATCCTATGTTTCTTTGAACCAAATTCGATTCATGACTTTTTGAGTCTTTTGAGCCATGTCCGTCTGTCTGTCCGGCTGGTACGATTGGTTGACGCAACCAGTCGTTTTGAAACTTTGCATGGGTTTATATTTCCCCAAATCTACTTACGGTATTGCAAATGGTCTACATGACCACGCCCTTCTGATATCTCCCATACAAATGTTCCATTCCGCCCACTTTAGAAATCGGGTAATAATATCAATACACCCAACGCGATTGTATCCAAATACTATATTTAGTAAAGCTATAGCAGGATACAGTTTTGAAGAGAAAACTAGAAAACTGGCCCCTTCTGATATCTCCCATTCAAATGTATCACTCCGCTAACTTTAGAATTCAAGTTAAAATACCAATACACTCAACGCGATTGTGGCCAAATTCAGTATTTAGTAAAGCTAAAGCATGTTAAAGTTTTGAAGAAAAAATGTGGAAGTCTAGCCACGCCCCTTCTGATACCTTCCATGCAAATGTAACATTCCGCCCACTTTAGAGATGGAGTAATAATAACAGTACACCGAAGGAGATCGTGCCCCAATTTCTGTATTTTCTTAAGCTATAACATAAAAAAAGTTTTGGAGAAAACCACTGAATCTCTAGCCAGGCCCTTCTGGTACCTCACATACAAATGTATCACTTCGCCCACATTAGAAATCGAGTTATAATATCAACATACTAGAAAATTTTATGATTTAGTGATGGTGAGGGTATATGTAAGTCGGGTGTATCGACTGAAACTTTCTTGCTTCTTTTAAGCTGGTTTTGGCTCGGCAATCTATTACACCGTCGAAGATTGGCGTAATTTCGTGACGAGCGGATTACGAAAGTGTTCCCTTCATATTTGCAGCACACTCAGCTTGTCCGTGACCGGATTTCAAGCTCTATCCATATATGTGGGGATCCCTGTTTTAAAACCTTTGCATTTTATCTTTTGGTGAAACTTTGCAATTTTGTAAAGTATAACTTCCTTTGTCTTCAGTTACAAGTGTTGCTAGCTATTCATAACCGCGTGCGTACCTTGGCTACAACTACGGGCGATCCGAGTCAATATTTGTAGATTTTTATACACACGTCCAAAACACTATAGACTCGCTTTCCATGGATAATTGAGTGTTCAATCTGGTTTCTCATCTTTTTTGCGTGTTCAATCTGGTTTCTCATCTTTTGATCAGGGGATATCCAGGTCCCCTCGTAGATATTTTTAAGCGATCATGTTTCTTGTGGGCGCCAAAATAACCAGTCTTAAACCGCTGCTGAACCAAGAGCATCTACCCTGAAAAGTCGGGTCGTGTACACAATTCAGCGTGTGGTAAAAAATCCACCTTGAAGTAGATAGTGACTACTCAGTCCCTTACGGGGTTAAACCGCGAGACCGGTTGTGGAATTTTCATGCCGACTACGATTTTGGTAAGTTCTTTCGTCGTGTGCATTACTGTCCCGTCCATTGCATTTCACCGACATACATGTGATGTCAGGCTTGTATTTGTTGAGGATAACAATAAAAGGAATTCTTGCTTTTTTCTTATGTTTCTATTTTAATAAGTTTCTTTTTTATATTTTGGAAAGTGGCTTACTAGGTCACCGCGCCCGATCCCAGTATATTGGGGCAGCCAAAGCCACTAAGAGAGCCTTGGTGTTGAGCTTCAGTAGCTTCTGTGAACTACCCAGCAGCAAAAAATGGGGCTTTGCATGCCTTCTTGCAGACCTGCAAAGGCAGTCAGAAGCCCAACCCTTCAAATGCAGTCTTCATTACAAATTAACATAGGGCGCCATAGGCAGGCAAGGCCTGCACATTCCCTTTCTCATTGAAGGCGTTTCAGTAGGCATGCCTAGTATGTCCTGCTTGGAGTCCTAATAACAAGGGCCTCCTATGAGGCATTGCTACTGCAGACCAGCTTGCAGGCCTGCAAAAGAGCATTTATACAAGGACTAAAATAAAAAAAACATATGCGAATAATTTCCATATTAAATGATTTCGTACTTTCTATAAATTTGTAATACAATATTTATTACAATTTTAAATAACTATTTTTTTAACTCCAGTAGCGGGAATCGAACTCGCGACCTCAGTACTCATAGTTGGGCATGCTACCTACTCGGCTATCACGTGATATAGTTGTTATACGACAAATAGCATATATGTGGTTCTCATAAACAACAGCATCTGTCTTACCTTCGCTTAAGAGGCCTGTCAACAGGCCTAATCGGAAAAGTTTGAAAGTTTGCATGCCCTTTGTGCTCATCTATGGTATTTTTGTGCGGTACACAGTGGGGCTGCTCACAGGCCAATTTTAAGAAAGGAAAGGGGCATGTCTGCCGGATCTTTTCTCATCCTAGTAAGAGGCCTCATTGCAGGTCTCATTTGAGAAGCGAAATGTGCATGGGTATGGAATTTTTTGTTAGGCTTAGTGAAGGACTTATTACAGCCTGTATACATGCCTGGAAAAGGAAGGCGTATTTGAATGTCAACAAACTGCTTTTGAAGGCATGTTTGAAGGCATATTTTTACAATGCCTCGTCTTTTCCGCTGCTGGGTACTCCGTAAGTCGCATCGGTGTCAATTAGGTTGCTCAATATTGCATCTTCTCACATTTGCTACCACTGAATTGGACTATCGGACGTTGTGAGCTGCTTGGGTACCTCCGAAGAGGGATTCTGGTTATTTTCACTATTTTTGTTACCTGACTATTTTTAACTTCTATCGTTGACATTTGGTCATGATTAAAGTTAAATCAATACACAAATAATACATATTGATAATAACAGGTTATCCTGTTGTGTTGACTATTGTAATAAATTCACATTTTCTCAACTTTAATTTGAGATGAAACATAAACGAACCTTAAAGTTGACTAGTTCAATTAAAATCATATTTTGGTTTAAAGTGTTCCGGCAAAAAAACAATTATGTTATCTTCGGTTCCTTATAATTTCATTAGTATCTAAAGCAACTTTGTTACTAAGAATATGTTTTTATTGCTATTATTTTTTTATATTTCTCTCCAGCTTTCATATTCCGGTAGCTACTGCTGCCACACCTTCGATATTGTAATAATTTGATACCAATAGTCCCTTTTTATGTGTAACCTGAATGCCATACATTTATATGAATTCATGAAATAAATTCAAATTTAATAACAATTTGTGTCATTTCAATTCACACATCTAAGTGACATTTAGTACAAACGCACACATCGCACACACAAAATTCAAACACATCTACGGCGTGTGTATGTAACCAATGTTATATTTTATTACATTTGATATTTATGAGCTTTTACATTACATAGTGTCTCAAGATGATCATAATAATAAACAGTACACACAACCATAGTGAATAAAATTCAATACGACAGACAGAAACAGTCTAAAATTTCAAATGCTTACACGCAAAGAGTGCTGAAGACAAAAAAAATATGGAAGTATTGCCAGACAGTTATGTGTCATTTAAGAACAGAGAATTTGTAGATAAGATACGAAAATAAAATTGTTCAAATTGGAGCTTGAAATGGATTCTGGTACAGGCAAATGTTTCTTCACAAAAATTTTTTCGGCATGAATTGCAGTTAAAAGATATTGATGTACATATAAGGGTCAAAGTCCAAATGTTTTAAAATTTGGGGCTAAAAAAATTGTCCATATTTTTCGCGTTACAGCGTTTTTATATCCTCACCCTACGGGTACGAGGGAACATATCATTTGATACGACGAGTTAATATTTTCCAGAAACTACTTACGGTATTGC
Source organism: Muscina levida (assembly GCA_964034835.1). Lineage (NCBI taxonomy): Eukaryota > Metazoa > Arthropoda > Insecta > Diptera > Muscidae > Muscina > Muscina levida. The sequence goes on from OZ035880.1 coordinate 99,402,416, forward strand.
AAATGGGCTATATGGCCCCGCTCCTTCTGGTACCTCCCAAACAAATATATTTTTCCTCCCACTTTAGAAATTGAGTAATAATATCAATACACCCAACGGGATCGTACCCGAATTCTGAATTTAGTAAAGCTATAACAGGATAAAGTTTAAGAAAAAAAAAATTGGATGCCTAGCCACGTACCTTCTGGTACCGCCCATACAAATTTACCTCTCCGCCCACTATAGAGATGGAGAAATAATATCAATAAATCAAACGTGATCGTACCCAAATTCTATTTTTAGTAAAGCTATAACAGGATAAAGTTTTGGTGAAAAAAATTGGAAGTCTAGCCACGCCCCATCTGGCACCTTCTATACCCATCTGGTACGTCCCACTGTAGAAATCGATTAATTTTATTAATAGTCCTAACGCGATGGTGACCAAATTCTGAATTTAGTAAATCTACAACAGGATAAAGTTTTGGAGAACAAAATTAGAATTCTACCCCCGTCCCTTCTTTCACCTCCCATATAAATGTACAACTCCGCCCACTTCAGGGATGGAGTAATAATATCAATACACTCAACTGGATCGAACCCAAATTCTGTATTTAGTAAAGCTATAACAGGATAAAGTTTTGGAGAAAAAAATTTTAAGTCTAGCCACGCCCCATTCTGGTACCTCTCATACCCATCTGGTACCGCCCACTTTAGAAACCAATTAAAATTATTAATAGACCTAACGTGATCGTGCAGAAATTCTGTAGTTAGTAAAGCTATATTTGGAGATGGAGTGATAATATCAATACACTCAACATAATCGTGCCCAAATTCTGTATTTTGTGTAGCTATAACAAAACAAAGTTTTGGAGAAAACAACTGGAAGTTTAGCCACGTCCTTTCTGGTGCCTCCCATACAAACGTACCTTTCCCCCTACTTTAGAAATGGAGTTGATAGCCCGACTGAAACTTTCTTACTGTTTCACGCATAGTGTGAATCTCTTTTATTTCAGGAGGAAGCCAGGATATCGAAAGTTACAAGAATAGAGGTGGAGCCCGAATGTTTTACCAAAAGGTAAAAAGCTAATGTTCTAGAACAGGGATTCACACCAGAAAGGTCAGAGGTGGAAATCCTATCACGGACACGCAGAGTGTGCTGCAAATATGGAGGGAATCCATTTGTACTCTGCTTGTTCCAGAAGGCAGCATATGTGATGAAGTCTCGCCAATCGTCGACGAAAGAGTAGATTGTTCACCAGCGAACCAATTTGAGATCAGCACGACTTAATGCACGGCGGCATTAAACTGACAATGTACATGTACCAGCTCATAAACACAATTTGGCTAAAGAAAAGCATACCCGATTACTGGAATCTGAGTCTTCTAAGTCCTGTGATTAAGAACGGCGTTCCAATTGTGAGGACCAACTATCGCGGGATCAGCTTTTCAACTATTGAATAAAAGGCCCTGTCAAGTGCGTTACATGAAAGTCTAAAGCCCATCCTAGCCAGCCTGATTGTGGATTTTAACCTCGTAAATCCACGTCCTCCCAGGTATTTAAACCCCAAGAAATGCAGATAGACATCTACTATCAGTGTATCAATCACAATGAAAATTAAACACTACTACAGTAGACTACGGATAAGTGCACATCGGTTTTCGTGAGACTTTTTGTGCACTTATCCGGTTTTTGCATTTATACAACACTCGGATAAGTGCACAACTATTGCATATATACAAACATTACATAAGTGCACGATTATTGCATTTATACAAACATTAGATTATTTTTATTAATCTGTAACACCAGTTCAGTTTGGACGGAACTTTAAGAAAATAATTAAAATATAAAGCTGTTTAATGTTTTAATTTGTATTTGGTTTACATTACATAACAGGTTTTAATAAAAACTTATAAAATCAGTTCAGTTTAAGGTAAAAAAATCACAAATTTATCTTTAGTGTTTTTCATATTTCATACAAAAAAATTAATAATATTCAGTTCCGTGCCAAAGTAAGAACTGTTAACGAATCATTGTAATCATATTTTGCAACATTGTTTTTTGCAAAATACATATTAGATTGCACTCAATTCGATTCACCTAAGCCACGTGTGCTGAAAAAGTCTGAAACCTTTTTTTAACCGTGTTTTCTGTTCAAACCTTATATATTTTTTTCCAGTTCCTCTAAATCATAATCTACATTTATGTAGTATGAGAGATTTGCATTTATGCATGCAAAGTTGTACTAAAAAGCACTTTCAGGTTAGCAAAAGTTGTGCATTTATCCGGTTTTTGCATTTATACGTGTTGCACTTATCTGTGTATTTTTGTATGTAAACGTATAAAAAAGGCTAATGGCTTCAAGTTCCAGTGCACTTATGCGGTTTTTGCATTTATGCGATGTGCACTTATCCGTAGTTTACTGTATTATTTATATTATTTTTGGTATTCATTAAAAATACATATTATATGGAATAATAGCACATTACCAAAATAGCTAGAGTAAAAGTAAATTACATGCGGTGCCAATAAAATGTTAACCTTCACCTTTTGTAAACAAAAATACATACTGGTTTGATATCCCCCAAGGAAAAGTATTCTTGACAATGCAACACGCAGTGCGAACTAATGATACTTCAAGAAATTAAAAAGAAAGAAAAACGCGGTAGAACTGTGCATTGTATCCAAATTGTAAATGGCATAGAATTGAATACAAAAAGATGTTGCATTTTTCTACAATACGAAGAAGATATCTTAAAAGCACCCTCTAGCTAAATCTTGTTGGAATGAGCTAAGGTAGACAAAATGTTTCACAAGAAAATCGTCACATTCATACTGCTTAAAACTTAGTAACATACATATTTAGTATGTGAACTATTTAATAAGGATATGTATTTTATAGAATACTCGTATTGAATAATCCAATTCAATTAAAATATACTATTGAATTACCAATATGTGTTGTCCCATACATATACTTTAGGGTGGATCAAAAATGGCAATGACGCAAATTTTGCATTTTAAAAGATGACACAACTAATGTGACCAATGTTGGAGCCCCACTAGCTGCCCAGAACCACTAGACAAGATATCCTTAACCATTAACCAAATATCAAGTATTTTGCATTGCATATTTGCATATTTTCTATTGAGGAAAGTTGAAAACTTAACTTCAAATCGTTGTCGGAACCATAGGGAATCTATGAATAAAGTTTATAGTATATAATTTTTCATCTTAATAAGTGCATAAGCTCTCGACTGTTGTCATTCGATTAAAATATACTTTCCGATGCACCCTAATGCATATTTCTAAAATGTTGAACATAAAAATCATACTTTCATATCTATGTATAAAAATGCAATTTGCTTCAATTGAAACAAAACAGTATAGCAGAGACATACTTGAAAATGTGGCATTTGACATTAATTATAGTCCAGTAAGATAGTGGCCTTGTTGCAAATACAAATGGGGGAGGTCAGCAATTTTACATTTGCAATAATTTTGACTTCTAACAGTAACATATTATTATTTACATTTATATTGTGAACATATTATGACAGCTGGTCAATTTTGTCTCATTTAAATACAATATTTATTTGTTGAAATATTTTACACTGTATTTTAATTTTTTTCATATGCAAACATCGATATGATGTATTGGCAGTACATCCATTTTTATTTGTAATCAAAATTACTAATATTTGTATCTATCACATGAAAAATAAACCAAAAATTTTTGCACGGTACACAGTGTTGATTTTACGGTACTATGCTTTTGATGTTATTTTATTTATTGATAACAAAAACAAAGCAATTTCAATTTGCATCAAATGAATGGGATATTGAGGAGCTTCCTGCGTTTGAGTAAGTGAATATTCATCTATATATATAAAAATGGTGGCAAAAATGTATAGTAATTCATCAATTGAGAACGGCTGGGCCGATTTTGCTCAAATTTTTTTTGAGTTGTTCGTATTTGCCAGGAGAAGGTTTATGTGAAAGAAAATTTTTGGAAAATCCTCCGGTAAAGTCGGGAAATTAGATAAATCGGAAATTGCTTTTTTGTATGGAATTTTGTGTGCAATTGTTACGAAGGGCTTTTCTAAAGGAAAAATATAAATTTTTTTTTTGGAAAATTCGGAAAATTCCGGAAAAATTATAAAAATTATGAATTCCATGGTATGATTTGATAAAGTTGGACGATGTAACTGTGAAAAATTTCGGATGAGTATTTCGAAATATTTTCCCAATGGAAAAATTCTTGGTGGAAAACTTGGAAAATTCCGGAAAAACATGAAAAAATTTGGATTTTTCGACAAAAATTTGCATTGTATTGCTTAATTTAATGAAAATCGAAAATTTAATTTTTGTGCAATAGTTCCGTAGCGTCTTTTCGAATGGAAAAAAAGAAAATTTTGGTTGGAAAATCATGAAAAAATTCCAAAATTTTTAATTTTTTTTTCGGCGAAATTTTCATTTTATCGTATGTTTTGTTAATTTTCGACGAAGTAATATAAAAAATTTCGGATAATTATTCTAAAATGACTTTTCGAATGGAAAAATAGAAAAACTGTTGGTGAAAAACTCGGAAAATTCAGGAAAACAAAATTTTCCATTTAGTCGCGTGATTTGATAATTTCACACGACGTAAAGGGGAAAAATTAGTTGTGACGCTTGGAAACTTTCGGATAATTGTGAATTTTTGCACAATTTTTTTTTTCAATTGTTCGTAATTGACAGGATAAAGTTTTAAAGGGGATAATTGCTTTTTTGTATCGAATTTTGTGTGCAAATGTTACGAAATGGCTTTTCGAATGAAAAAATAGAAAATTCTTAGCAAAAAACTCGGAAAATTCCGGAAAAATGCCAAAAAATTGATTTTTTTTATTGACGAAATTTTTGCAGGTTTCGCATGATTTGATGATTTTGAAAGATGTGAAGGTGGAAAATTTCAGATAAATTTTGGTTGGAGTATTAAACGAGATAAATACTATATAGATAAAAAAATATATATTGATATCCTAAGCAATATTTATAAATTTGATAATTTTTTCAGAAAATGAATTTCACATAAAAAATAAGGTTTCCCAATTGTATTGCGGGCATTTATTTCGTAACGACTGTCATTTTTATGGGAGAGTTATTTGCTTGACTAATGCCACCTATTAGACGACAAACCTTAGATGACGCAAACGTCGTGCAATAATTAGTTTGACAATACACAGTTCATCCATGCCAAGGTGTATGGTTCTAAATTTGATATCCTTCAATTCCCTGCATACAGTGGCTGCTGTGCTGTGCGCCGCATTTCGGGAAACGGACTCAATGTTCGCCGAGGTGACCGTTTCTGCGTCAGCGATTCGAATTCTTACATTGTGCCAGCTTATGTGCGGCAATCTGCTGACATTGGGAATGCCAGCACCAAATCGTTCGATGCAAGATGCATTCATGAGCTGACCGAAAGAGATCGAACAAATGTGCCGCTGTTAAATTCCGAGTACAAGAACGTGTACGATTCGCTGATGAAGGTTGTTGACGATGAAACGGAGGGCATTTATTTTCTCGATGCTCCAGGTGGGACAGGCAAGACATCCTTTTGTTGATTCTGGCGACAATTCGATCAAGACCTCAAATAACGTTGGCCGCTGCTTCCCTGGCATGGCTGACACATTGTTGGAAAGCAGTCCAACTGCAAATTCCGCTTCGAAACTGTCGATGCATTTTCTCACGGTTGAAAAGCCAAAGTACACAATGTCTATGAATTCGGCAACAGCGAAATTGATGCGAGAATGCAAAACGACGAATAAACGAGCTTTGGAAGTAGTAGTTGTAGTCGTGAAGGATTTACGAGGAGATTTAAAACGATTTGGCGGGGCTATGATATGGCTCACGAAATCTACTGTTGCCGATTTACTTCTACCATGCTTGAAATCGTCGTCAATGTCAGGAAGTCGAAATTGACCACGAACATGATAGTTGCCTTGCAGAACCTCCCATCGTCTGCTGAATTCTCGAGACAACTGCTGGCACTTTGCAATGGCCAGATTTGTGTTGTTGTTTCGACTAAAGTGTTCCCCGCCATGGCACAAAATTATAAAAATCTTGACTGGAATTATCAACGGGCAATACTAGCAGCGAAGAATAAGGACTTCGATAGCTTGAATTTCATTTCAGAAAGTCATATCGCTGGAGAACTGCATTCGTACAAATCTGATTTCAGCGTGACCAACAAGGTATGAAGGGACCAACAATACGACCAAATTTTTCAACTCGCTTGATGTGCCGCATTATTTACAGATGAAGGAGGTATTGATCATAATCATATAGTGGAATCTGAAAGAACTGAAATTGTGCCGACGAGGCACGAAGTCCTTATCTCACGAATTCCAATTATTCCAACTGAACATCTATTCCAAATGGCTTTGGCAATGACAATCAATAAATCGCAAGGCCAATGGTTGAAAGTATGTGGGATTAATATCGAATTTCCCTGTTTTTCGTGCGGTCAGCTGTACGTTGTTTGTTTTTGCGGCGGAAAACTAATCGAAAAACATTGTTTATCACATCATTCTCTACTGAGTTTATCTGAAGGCATTAAATTAGGGCGGGACGAAGTTCGCCGGGTCCGCTAGTTATATATATATATATTTAGACTAAATCAAACAACAATTCAGAAAGTCAGACAAAAACCGATTTTCAGATCATTCGAAAACTCGCAAAATTGTGTACATAACGAGAATAACGCCGTTCAAATAAATGTATATGATTGTAACACAAACCCTCAGAAAACCGAAAACTTTGATACACACATGCTAGTAGCTCCCATATATAAGACCGAATTGGGCTCCATGAAATTACTGCTACATTACCGCCGTTAGGGATGTATAGTGAATCTTGCACCTCAAGCCGACTCACAACCTCCTTCGTGGTGGCACCTGCGCAACGGTGTTCGTAATATTTTTTATCATGAATAGCTACTGATAGTAAGCGACGAACCCTGATGGTTGGGCTAGCCACCCACCTTCAGGACCTTTACTGGCTATGAAAACACGACAAAGAAAAAGTAACTAAAGGGACCCCCCAAACGTTGAAGATCCCCGCAAACGAAATAGGGACCATGATTTAAAGATATGCACCTGAAACATCTTTACTTTCTATAGAGAAAGTGCCACTATCTGACTGGCGGATGTCCCCAAAAAATATAAGGCTGACATCACCCCCATCCAGGAAATGAGATGGACAGGACAAGGATGCTCGCGACCTAAAAATTGCGTCATCTATTATAGCTGCCATGCCGAAAAGCACTTATTTGAATGTGGGTTTGTAGTTAGAGAGAGACTCAGACATCTTGTCTCGCGATTCAATCCTGTTAGGGATCGAATAGCCACAATCCGCATCAAGGCGAAATATTTCTACATCACTCTGATTTGTGCTCATGCCCTGACGGAAGATAACAACGATGAGATTTAAGAAGCATTTTAAGAGCGCCAAAAGGAAACATACGACCACTGCGCTGGCCACGATATTAAAATTGTTCTGCGAGACTTTAATGCAAAAATAGAAAGCGAAGATGTTCTTGGTCCATCGATCGGTAAATTCAACTTGCATACCGACACGTCAGACAACAGGTTTAAGCTGTTTAGCTTCGCAGCGGGAAGGAACATGGTAGTGAGTGGAACCAGATTCCAGAACAAACGTATCCACAAGGTAACTTGGTTATCCCCCAATCAAAATATTAAAATTCAAATAGATCATGTGGCAATTGATGGCAGGCATCTAGTGTCATGGACGTGCGAGTGATCCGTGGTGCTAACATTGGCTCGGATCATTACCTGGTTGCAGCCAAGGTGCGCACAAGATTGAGCAGAGCGCAAAACGCATGTTACCAAACACAAAGAAAGCTGGACATCGCGAAGCTGCCAACCCCAGAGATAGCTACTGCCTACTCCAACCAGCCCTACCAACTTCTACGACACAACGCCTCTACTTCTGACGTTTCCGATATACAGTGGCAGTATATTGCGCATTTCATGGTAACCACCTCAACAACCGTCCTAGGGTATGAAAAACGGCGCTCAGACGAATCCTGGTACGATGAAGACTGTTGCATAGTGTCTAAGGAACAGGATGCTGCTTATAGGGCAACGCTACTGCCAATTGTAACTCGTGCTCGATCATCGTTAACGGAGAGTATCGGCGTCGTATGAATCATGAGCTGTACGAGCTGTACACCGACATTGACATGGTCAGACTTATAAAGGTGCAGCGGTTACGTTGTCTCGGTAATGTTCTGCGCATGGACGAAAATGTTCCAGCTCGAAAAGTCTTCGACAATGAACTCAATGGACGGCGCAGTAGAGGGCGACCAAAACTCCGTTGAAAAGACCAGGTTGCTGAGAACCTTACAGAACTTAGTGTAACTAACTGGAGAAGAAGCGCAGAAGAACGAGCCCCTTATAATATTTTTTTACGTGCGGTATATAATCCAGTGGGATTGCAAAGAAGTGCCAGCAAAGCCTACTGCTATACATGAATCCCGCAGGGGGGTCTCTTCGGAGACTTTTGGGGAGTATCGCCCAAAATGGAGCTGGTGTCCCTTGACACCATACGAGTCTTGCATCTCTCATTGCGCATCAAACACTATCTTGGTCGAAAACATAATAATATCGCAGTAAAGTATGCACTTTGCGACGGAGACTTTCTATTATCCAAGGGGAGGATATAATTGCTTGTATCTTCTTTGAGCTACAAACAGATATCAAATCATGTCTAATCTCAAAATGTATATGCTTGTAATTGTCCGAATGGTAAAATGCTTTTATTTCTAATGAAATACAAGTGGTAATGAATGGTATTGTCGGAAACTGGCTGACGGAGTGTTAACTCACTCGCTGACGGCTGTGGAAGGAATGCTGGTATCGATGGAAGCTAGCCTGAGGGAGTGTTAATTCACTTGCCGCCGGTAGCGGAAGGGATACAACGGGTCTGTGTATTTTGAAGATTTATCCCAGAGTGGATTAAATCGAGAGATGTCAGATGTAGGCCGGCCCGATGGAGAACCACGGTTCCTAGCAGATGGCGGCGTGGGCGCACTTGTGGCGTGAAGGATGGAGAAAATACATGATTTGATTGAAACAACAAGTGCATGTACTTGTACATGTAACTTAAAGAAGCAAATAATTAGGAGTGGGGGCCAAATCGGACGGAGTGCAAGACTTGAGCTTGTACTTGTCAGTCAATATGGTGCCTTCACAAAACAAAAATATAAACAGTTTGAACATCCTTTTTGGATAAAAGAATTAGATCCGGGCCTTAACAGCGGCCTAGTAGTATGTTCCAGTGGGGTTGAGCCCACCGTGGAGTTAAGACCTCACGGGCAGGTATTCACGTAAAGCCAAAGGACATCTGCTATACAGGAAATCCGGTGGACTGGATAAGCTACGCGGATAAGCATGAGTTTTGTTGTGGATTTGTGGTTGGCAAGAGACTACGACACCTGGTATCTAGGTTTACTCCTGTCAAGGAACGAATCGCCACCATAAGAGTGAAGGCAAAATTTTACTACATCACGCCGATATGTGCTCATGCTCTGACGGAGGAGAAAAGTGACTAGGTCAAAGACGAATTCTACGGCCAACTTGAAAAAACATACGAGCGTAGCCCGGGCCATGATGTTAAAATCGTGCTGGGAGATTTTAATGCCAAAATAGGTCAGAAGAATGTTTTTAGCGCAGCAGTCGGAAAATTTAGTCTGCATACTGACACATTGCGAAATGGAATCCGACTAATTGATTTCTCTGCAGCAAGGAACATGGTAATTACCAGCACACGATTTGAACACAAAAATATTTACAACGCAACGTGGATATCTTCGGATCAAGTAACGAGAAACCAAATAAATCACGTGGAATCGATGGAAGGCACGCGTCAAGTGTCTTAGATGTACGAGTGATCAGAGGTGCGAACATCAACTCGGATCACCACCTCACTGCAGTGAAGGTGTGTACCAGGCTAAGCTGGGCAAAACACTGCGTAAGAAGGCACAGAAAAAGCTTGACATCGCTAAACTGCAGACCACGGAGAAAGCCAACGCGTATTCCACTCGATGGAAAGGACTGCGCGGTCCGTGCTGGGGTATGTGAAGCCCTTAAACGATAAAGCCTGGTACGATAACGAATGTCGCAATGCCACCCGGGAACAAGATGCTGCATACAGTGTCAAACTGCAGCCAATTTCAACACGAGCTGTTCATGAAAAGTACAGGGAGAGGAGGCGGGTGGCGACTCGACTCTTCAGGCGAAAAAACGAGAGCTAAAGGAGCAGAATAATGTGTGCATTTAAGAATACAGGAACAGAGGTAAAGCCCGAAAATTCTACCAGGAGATAAATGGTAGGGTACATGGAACAGGTCTTTCCTCCTGTAAAGACAAGGATGGTCATTTCGTTACTGACTCCGAGAGCGTACTGAGAATATGGAAAGATCAATTCTGCAGCCTATTGATGTCTGAAAACTCCATTGTGTACCAATCCGAGACGATCGAGTATCGCCCTCTCAGCCAAGCAGAGAAAAACTGTCATATTCCGCATAAAGAACAACAAAGCCGCTGGGGCTGACAGTCTTCCAGCTGAGTTGTTTAAGGTGGGCGGAGATAAGCTTGTTTTAAGCATGCAACAGCTCATAGAGATTATGTGGTTTTTAGAGAGCATGCCAAAGGATTTCAATCTCAGTGTGCTATTTTCTATTTACAAATAAGGTGACGGCGGTGAGAGTAAAAACTACTGCGGAACCAGCCTCTAACCGATTGCGTATAAGGACCTCTCCCGCACCATCAAAGTCCAACTGTACCAGGCACTAATACTACTGGTCCAGCTGTATGCCCTGTTCTGATGCGAATTTGGTCTTAAGATATTTGGGGTCCATCTCGTCTCCTTGACTGCGTTACACTTTTTTTATGTACATAAACCCTTACCTCTATGGGTGAGGGAATACAATATGGTATCGTTGTTCTTGTTCTTGTTCACAATTAGACACAGTTACACCTTCAGTTACGAATTTTTTGTGCTAAAACATGGCATGTTCCATTTATTTAAGGTGAACTTCCTTGAAGTATTGTTTGCGAACAACTCGAATATGGTTTCTATGCAAATGTCTGATATCTGAATACTGCTTAACAAATTTCCCAACATAAAATATTCAACTGTATATTTAGTTACATATTTTTTTTCTTTTTTAATTTCATTCATTTTATGCTGTTGGCAAACACTGCACCAAATTTATGTGTTAATTGAATGAATTCTGTTATTAAGCGTTTAAAGTGTTTTAGTACCAACCCCCAATGCCTAGGGCTACATGGTCGATGTGCCACGATGTTGCTTGTATCATCTTTCCTTTCAACATTTTCCATATGATACAAAAACGGTTTCGCCAGTTCTGTGCTCTATGAGGATTAAATTGGCACCCACCCTTCGGTGAAGGAGTAACGTTCGTTGTATTCAAGTTATTTTTATCATCAGTCGGGCATGCAGCACTGAACTAAAACAATGTTTCCAGTTTATGTTGTGCCCACAGTCGTCTTTGTAGTTATTTTGAGATCCCTAATTAGTTAAATACAAATGTTGTCGTAAGGTCGTCGTATACTTCCGCCAACCAACCGTAATGACTACGGAAATAATGATGCGGACACAGGATCTACGTGGCAACGACGACAACGAAATAACACCGGCTACGCCAGCTGAAGTAATGACAAAGACGACATTTTTGGTTCAGTGAACTCGAAAACTGTGATTTACGCGCATAAAGTATGATACGCGGAGAAATGCTGAGCTCAAACTAATGAAATCATAAAAATTTTCTACAGTGGGAGAAAAGTTCGCCGGAAACGATTACAAAAATAATTATTCGTACGTTACTATTATATAGAAGTCATAATTTTAGGCGGCATGTTGACAATTTGTTCCAATGTGACATTGCGTGTAGATTTCCATGGTGTTAATTTCATTAAGCACTCAATGGTAATGGCGGTATTAGTCTCAACATAACATAACAGCACATAACATAGAGTGAAAGTGAAAACTTACGAAATATAATGAAATGAATCAGTTGATTTGTGAAAAGTTATAATTTTTCATTTCAGAAATTATTTTGAAGACGTTAGAACAAAATTCGTTTCAGGACTTCTTAAGACGAAAGAGCCATGTTCGTCTGTCTGGCTGGATAAACCTCTTAACGAAAACCAGTATTTATCTTTTCGAAAATTAAGTAATGGGATTGTAAATCGGCAGCATAGCCCCACCCTTCCAATACAAAATTACGTATTTTTAGATAATTAATTTTTCTCCCATAACTTCCAAGCGGACAACTGGAGATTATATGAATTCGGTCTGCTTGATTATCTTCTAATAGTAGACAAACCCTAAGAAAATCGGAACCCTTTCCACAGCCCTTCTGGTACCACCCATATAAGTAGTAATACCAAAATACCCAACACGGTCGTGTTTAAATTCTGTATTTGCTAAAGCTGTAACCGGATAAAGTTTTGGAGAGAACACTGGAAATATAGCCACGCCCCCTCCCATACAAGTGTACCATTCCACCCATAATATCAAATTCCTCAACGCGTTCGTGCCCAAATTCTGTATTTAGTAAAGCTATAACAGGATAACGTTTTGGAGAAGAAATTAAAAAAAAAACGTTGGTACTGTAAATTTTGGACATCACCAAACTGCATGCCACAGAGATAGCCAATGCCCACTCCAACCAACTCTCTCAATTACTTGGAACAAACCCCCCTAGTTCTGATGTTCCCGACACACAATGGCAGCATATTACGAATTCTATGACCACTGCCGCAATAACGGTACTGGGTTATGAAAAACCACGTTCAGATAAGTTCTGGTAGGCTGATGAATGTCGCGAAATGTCTGAGGAAATGGATGCTGCATACAAGGCAAAACTGCAGTCAATGACGACGCATGCGTTGACGGAGTGTTATAATGAGAAGAGGAGGTAGATCAAACGCCTGTTCAGACAAAAAAGAGCCTGTGGATGAAAATAGAGAGCCAGGATGTCTAAACTACGGGGATAGAGGTGAAACCAGAAATTTCTACCAAAAGGTTAAAAGGAAAGGTTTTGGAACAGAAATCTCCACCTGTAAGGACAGATACGGAAATCTGGTCATGGACACTCAGAGTGTGTTGCAATTATGGAGGGAACACTTTCGATTTCTACTCGGTCCCGAAGCATAAGTGACGAAATCACACCAATCATAAAAGAAAGACTAGAGCCAAAACAAGATCAGCGGGAGCCGATGGACTACCGGCAGAGCTTTTTAATTATTAACAGGATTTGGCTTAGGGAATGCATGCCCGATGATTGGAATCTGATTGTTCTATGTCCTGTGCTTAAGAAAGGCGATCCAAGTGTGTGCACTAAATATCGCGGGATTAGCCATTTACCTATCGCATACAAGTTCCTGTCTAGTGTGTTATGTGAAAGACTGAAGCCTATCCTAGGTAACCTGATTGGACCTTATCTGTGTGGTTTTAGAACTGGTAAATGCACGACCAACCAGATAATCACACTACGACAAATCCTGGAGAAGACCCAAGAAATGCAGATCGACACCTACCATCTGTTCATTTATTACAAAGCAGCATTCGACAGTCCGATACGACAGAAATTATTGATTGCTATAGCTGAGTTTGGTACCCCCGCGAAGCTAATACGACTTTGCGCGATGACACTGAATACCACGAAGGCTTCAGTGAAAATTGGGAAGAATCCTACAGAGCCATTTTCTACCAAGAAAGGCAAGTTATTTGCTTCAATGAACAAAGAGTCTACTCGTCTGGGACGCTGCGTGAACGTTGGCACCTATAACTTTGAAGTGGCAGATGATTTTGTCTATTTTGGCTCCGTCGTACACAAAAATAATATTGTCAGCCTGCAAATCAAAAGACGAGCATTGATCGCAAACCGCTGCTACTATGCTCTATGCAAGCGATTAAATGACAAAACGATCTCTCGAAGAACAAAGATCCATCTCTACCAGACCTAACTTTCTTACTCTACAGCGCAGAATCTTGGGTATTAAAACAAGCGGATCAATTTATTCTAGGAATCTTCGAGAGAAAAATACTTCACAAAATATTTGATCCCATCAGTGTTAACGGCGAGTTTAATCGTCGAATGAACCACGAGCTGTGTGAGCTGTACAACAATATCGACGTCGTCAAGCATGGCTTGGGCACGTTGTACGATTGAATGAAAATTGTCCAGCTCGAAAGATTTCCGTCAATATACTCATTGGGCGGCACAGGAGGGGGCGGCCAAAACTTTGATGGATGGACCAGATGAAAAAGCTGTTATCTACGCTTGGTGTGACTAACTATCTACTTAAGCGCTTGTAATTCTTTTCTACGTTCGGCAATTGCTGCTGCCAATAAGAAGAAGAAGGAAAAATTAAGTTTTTACCAAAAAATTTGATCTGCTGGACCATAGTGCACAATCCGTATTTTCACATCGGACATGTCTGGTACTAACTGTGTATCAAATGGTATTTCTTTACGACCATAATTTAGCTGTGGCATGTCCCATTCATAATTTTTGTGTATCCAACATTATCTCTCTAGGACTAAAAACACTTTTACCACGCCCTCTTTACCTCGTCGTCCGGGAAATCATGTGTTCCATACGCCATTTTGACAATTTTGAGTTAATGATGCTATGTTATTACCAGGGCAACCGGAAATATGCTACAGCATGTTTTTTTTACAACGAGATATTAACAAATGGGTAAGGTATTTACACGTTTTATGGTCCTACAAGTATTTTGAGACCTATTTGTTAGAGCATATTTTGGCATATTTTACCCATAACGTCATATTTCGGGAAATTTTAGTTTTAGGAGCATAATTTAAAATAAACATCCTTTTTTAAAGCATAATTTATATTTTTTAGGCCATATTTTTCCAAAAATATCCCTTTTTAAGCATATTTTGCGTTTTTGACATTATTTTTTTTGTTCGTATGCATAAACAAGTGTCTTTGCAACTTTGGTTTTTTAAGTTATTGCAGCAGATCGCAGATTTCAGGTGAAGCAACATGCGGAAAGCGGCAAACTTATTCAACTAAGTCATTGAAGTGACAATAAGCAGACCAAACAATTATTTTTGCCAGAATTTTCCGGTTGACTTTAAAAAGAACATGATTTTCAAGAAAAAACTGTGCCGAGCTTTTGGGGCTGCTGACATTCTACTTTACAAAATGAGAAATCAAAATATAAGAACACGATTTAAGGAATACACGGACTACCAAGTGCTATCCGAAACAGTTTTTTTAACTAAACATTTAAAAATATTATACAACGACTGCATGGACAATATACGAGCAAAACTAAAAAATCAATTTATATGGATGTCAATCGATGAAACTATAGATGCAACAGGCAGAAATGTGGCAAACATTTTAGCAGGTGTATTAAGGTAATTGCAAGTGAGACATTTTTACTAAATACAGTAGCCTTGGAAAGGGCTAATTACTCAAGAATTGCTAGATTGTGGGACGAAGCCATCAAAAATCTGGACGTCAACTTCAATAAGAATAATGTTTAGCTTTTTGTGACATGGTATGCTGCAAAAGCTATAGTGGCATTTTATCCGAAAGTGACGCATGTGACATGCATTGCTCATGGTGTCCATCGATTGTGTGAATGTATTAGGAATTTATATGAAAACGTAAATGAAACTATTGCTTATGTGAAAAAGTTATTTTTAAAAGCTCCATGTAGAGAGAAACTTTTTAAACAAATGCTTCCAGACCTTCCATTACCTTCAGAAGCTATAACAACACGATGGGTAACATTTATGAAGACATTTTATAGGTCCTAAGTGCATTAAACGATGAGGATGCACAATTCATTAAAACTTCAAAGGATGTCTTGACAGACCCCCACACTAGATCTGACTTGATTTATATTGCTTCAAATTACGGTTTTATTGCAAAACATATTAAAAATTTGCAAACATCAAGTCTTACGCTTATTGAACAAGTTCAGGTGAATGAAGACACTTTTAAATTGATAGATAACACAGTGCAACACATTTTTTCGGGGGTGAACCAAACCAATATTAAACGATAGCATTTGACGTCATTAACAAAACTCTAAACTACATTTTGCTCTAATACGTCGCAAATTTTTTACAGTGGTTTAAAGTTTGATTTTTTTGGTCAAAAGTCGAATCAAAGAATATGAAAAATCATCTGTAAAAATACGTTTGGAGTATTTCATGTCTTCGGAGACCCATATTAAAAAAATCAGGGGAATATTTTCTCGGAACATTTTAACCCTCCAGTTCCCAAGGATTAGAATATTCTATAGAAATATTCTCCGGAAAAATTTACTATGAGTCACCGAAGACAAATAACCTCTATGAGTCAAAGGTTCCAAAATAAAATCAAAATTAAATGTTCATGAAATGTTAAAAAGTCTATTTTCAGGCAAACAGTGCAACGCCCTTTTTCGAGAGTGAACCAAAACAAAATCAAACAATAGTTTTTGACTTTAGTAACAAAACACTAAACTACATTTTGCTCCAATAAGTCACAATTTTGGTTTACACTGGTTTAAAGTAAAATTTTTTGGTCAAATGTCAAATAAAAGAAAATGATAAATCATGTGTAAAAATAGATTTGGGATAGTTTATGACTTCGGAGACCTACATTAAAATTTTCCGGGGAATATTTAATCGAAAATATTTATTTCTATTTATTTTACTCAACATTTGTGTATGTAAATTTACCAAAGTCCAAGTCTGAATTTAAAACAATATTGTTTTTTTTTTTTAATTTTTAAGCCGTTTTTTATTTTTAATAAAAATATTTCTAATTCATATGAAAAAAATTGTATGACTTTAATTTTTTAGGGCATGTTTTTGTTAATTTTTAGGTCATATTTTGCCATTTTTCAGGTCTTATTTTATGCGCATAAAACACTATTTTTAGGGCATATTTCCGGTTGCCCTGGTTATTACTCTATATCCCTTTGCTTTATAAGCCTTTCAAACTTTATCTTCGATTCACTCAGAATGTATTTTTGGCCCATAGAGCACATGAATCTCCGGACGACCTACTGACCGAAAATTACAATTTCGGTCCAGTTGCACAGACTACTGTCTGTGTAACAAATTTCAATTCTCTAGGAAATAAAATAACTTTTGACGAAATAACTCGTTTTATTTTTGTAATGGCCTATATTTTCCAATAGCATACCAAACCCGTGACAAAATCGTTACAACAAGCAACGATGCGATGATAAAAAGCACTAGTTCGTTATGACTTTCGGCAGCCTTGAAATACAGTGGGTCTATAAATAGAAGCATGTTAACTTATTGAGAAGTTTTCTAGTTCCTTATTAATGAAATGATAAGGGAATTTGTATCAACTCATTCCATAATGCCCAAAAATAACACTTCAGAACACTTTTGGAATAGCCCGTAGTGAGTTCCTGTTTACAATTGTCTTTTTAATTTTAAAGTTCCTAACAAAAACTTTTAAAGTTCAAAACCAATCGTAAAGCTGCAAACTCAACCTTTTATGAAAACGTTGTCCACATGCTGTACAATACCTACAATTTAAATGAACAATGTGGTATCAATGGCTTTGGTAAATATTTAAAAAGGACTGTCTAACCATTCTGCTGCCAAGAAACTTTTCTCTTCTCACTGAGTTGTACCCAATTGTTCTTAGTTAATTAATAAATTGTTTGAGATGTTAATAATATACACTTACTACACACACACACACACACACATTAAATTTCAAACTCATTTTTCACTTATGGACAAAGTTAATAATCTTAAAATGTTTGTCGAAAGGTACACGATACAGCTAACAGGCAAATACAATTCAATGGATGTGGTTGGTGAAAAACTGGGAATCCATAACAAACTCAACATTTCTGGAGACAATACAACATAATGTAAGCAACTGATATAGGCTTTGTTGACTTAGGTACAAAATAACTAATAAGTTATTTTAATACACATTTTTCTCAGATTTATTTAATTTGCAATTTTATATAATAAACCTTGAAGTAATTTTGTACACATTGTTTAGTATCGGAAATAATTATAGAATTTAATTACGATCATAAACTTTTGTTAACTTTAACAAGAGACTTAGGGAAACAATTTGTTAAGCTGATTATATTAAAATACCAAAAATGGGAATTTAATTTCTTCCAACTTAAATTCAAGTTACAAAAAATGTTAAAGATAAATAATTTGTAGCTGATTTTTTTGTACTCTTAAAGTCCCATGTATAACAGAAATTAGTGTCAAAAACATGTCATGGAGGCAAAGTAAAAATTTGTTTTAAATGAACCTTGAACAGTTTAATGATTTTGCAAAAATAGTATTCTTTGGTGAAAGTTTTGACAATTTCAATAATTGTACGTATGAAATTTGTACTGTTGATTGATGCCATTTCTTTAGTGATACATATTAATACAAAGACTTTTTCATATGTATTAGATACATAACAGGGTTTCCCAATTAATTTTGTTGGCGGGCCAAATGTGCTCTTTGACTTTAAACTAGTTAAAAGAAAATCTGCAAAATAGCGTGTTGTTGCTGGAATCACCAATAGAAATATCAATTTTTTCCCTTTTTCGGTCTTTTTAGCCCTGTATCGCACAATCTATATATTATATAAGGTTGTCAAAAAAGTCTTGCGGTATTTCCGCAAGCTTGTCTTTGCAAGCCCGTAGTTCTAGTTGTATTCGTCGCATCGGTTCACGCTAGAGCTTTTTGGAAAGCTATTTTCACGCGCTAACACGTGTTTGATTTATTGTTATTTGTTTTTAGTCGTTCGTGAGTTATAGCGTCGCAAACATGGAGCAAAATAAAGAGAAAATACGGCATATTTTACAGTACTACTACGGTAAAGTCAAAAATGCATCTCATGCCGCCAATAAAATTTGTGCAATTTATGGACCCGATACAGTTTCCATTTCCACCGCACAACGATGGTTTCAACGTTTTCGTTCTGGTGCAGAGGTGATCGAAGGTGCGCCACGGTGCGGAAGGCCTGTCGTCGAAAATTGCGATAAAATCGCTGAATTCATCGAAAGAGGCCGGCATAGTAGCAGCCGTAGCATCGGCCAAGAGCTGGGCATGAGTCATCAAACCGTTATAAACCATTTGAAGAAGCTTGGATTCAAAAAGAAGCTCGATGTATGGGTGCCACACGACTTGACGCAAAAAACATTTTTGCCCGTATGGATGCATGCGAATCGCTTCTGAATCGCAACAAAATCGACCCGTTTTTGAAGCTGATGGTGACTGGCGATGAAAAGTGGGTCACTAACGACAACGTGAAGCGCTAACGGTCGTGGTCGAAAAGCGGTGAAGCTGCCCAGACGGTGGCCAAGCCTGGATTGACGGCCAGGAAGGTTCTTCTGTGTGTTTGGTGGGATTGGCAGGAAATCATCCACTATGAGCTGCTCCCCTATGGCCAACCGCTCAATTCGGACCTGTACTGCCAACAACTGGACCGCTTGAATGCAGCACTCATGCAGAAGAGGCCATCTTTGATCAACAGAGGCCGAATTGTCTTCCATCAGGACAACGCCAGGCCATACACATCTTTGGTGACGCGCCAGAAGCTCCGGAGCTCGGATGGGAGGTTTTTTTGCATCCACAGTATAGTCCGGATCTCGCACCAAGTGATTACCACCTATTTTTGTCCATGGCGAACGAGCTTGGTAGTCGGAAATTGGCCACAAGAGAGTCCCGTGAAAATTGGCTCTCCGAGTTTTTTGACAATAGGGGCATTATGAAGTTGGCATCTCGTTGGGAACTCGTCATCGAACAAAACGGCACATATTTGACTTAAATCGCATTATTATAAACAATTTTATGAACAATTGAAAATTCAATAAAAATACCGCAAGACTTTTTTGACAACCTTATATATAAAATGGAATGTGTGTTTGTTTATTTATTTCATGTTTGTTTGTTTGTACCTTATAGGAGACCAAACCTCTGGACCGATCTTCCTGAAATTTTCACAGCATTTAACTGGGACTCTGGCATGACTTATAGGGTACTTTTTTCGACCACGCCCACTTTTACGCCCATTTTTTTTAAATAATGTAATTGCTCCTATATAGTTTTTAACAGATTTACTTCAAATTGTATACACATCTATATATCTATAAAAGGCTTGGGTGACTGACAGATCACTTCCCAGCCCAAACGGCTAAAGCTGGAACCGTGAAATTTGGAATGTAGGATCTTTGGAAATTCGGACTGCAAGGGGAAAAAATTGACGTGGCACCGCCCCATACAACTGGAATTTTGTATTCTGTATCTTTTAAACCATTTTATGTACGAAGTCTAGATTTGGTAAGTTTATCGGTCGTATAAGAAAAAATATTTTGTTTGTGGAAAGTGGGCGATGCCACACCCCTTTTAGAAATTCGTAATATGGGCCAAATAAATAAACCGATTGCAATTTATTTTTCTTTTTTTTATACTGTCCATAGGGCCTCTATCATAGTCTTCATGAAAACATAGTTAAACAATGGGGCGTGGCACCGCCCACACAAATTGAAATTTCAATCCATCATATCACATGAACAATTAGGGATATGAAGTTAAGATTTGTTACATATGTTACTGGTACAAGGCCGACTGCGTCTCGCAGGAAAATGGGCGGTGCCACGCCCCTTTTGAAAAAAACGTTATCTGGGCGAAATAAATGAACCGATTTCAATGAAACTTTCACTGTGTGGTACCATCCGTAGGGTCTCTATCATAGGGTACATGAAAACATACTTAGACATAAGGGCGTGGCACCGCCCACACAAACCAAAACTTCAATCGGTTATATCTCAAGAGCCAATAGAGGTATGAAGATGAGATTTGCCATATAGACAAATGGTACATGGGGGATTCCGTACCGCTGGAAAATGGGCGGTGCCACGCTCCATAAGAAAAAATTAATTTGTCGATCATATAAATGGAACGATTGTAACATTATTTTCATAATATATGTATAAAAAATTGCTTGACTAACTGATTTGGTGAAATGGCTGTTGTAGTGGATTCATAAGGCGACAAGAACCAACACTTATTCGTTATGCCCAACATGAATCCAAATGACATAATTTAACATTTGATTGCAATGCACGCCGGTCTTGTGACAAAACACAGAATAAATTCCAATAAGTGTATTCACTGTCTGTGTGGTCTAAGTAATTTGATGTTATGATTTTAACTTTTCCTTTTTGTTCGGACCGCACTTATGATTCATAATTATGACCCACTTAGCATTGGTGTAAACTGATCCGGGTTTAATGAACACATCAGAACAAAAACGAAAACATACTTAAAATTAAATTGATTCCTAATAATGACTCAATGTCCACCAATCAAATGAAAGAAACTCTAGGGTAAATTTAAGTAGAATAATTGGGATTGAATAAACCCAAAAATATTAATAAGTAAACTAATGTAAGCTTACGGATAATTTTAGAAATTAAGTTACTTATAACCACTCCCACATTGTATTAGACTTCAAGAAATATTTTCAAATAAATATCGGGACAAATTCGGTCGAAAGATCAGTCTTGTTCCACAATCAAAACTAAACAAGTCGTTTTTGATTACACTGTAGATAAGATGATGAAATTCGGGGTGGTTTTCCTCAATTTCGTATAAACTTCAGCTAAGAATTGATTTTTGGGAATGGATTTAGGTGTAGACCAATCGAATTTTTCGAAATTCGTTCGAAAAGGGGATAAAACTGGTACTATCGCCCAGACCAAATGCCTAAAGGTAGAGTTAGGAAAATATATTTAGCATTGCTCCCTATAGAATAAGAGAGCCTCTAGATGTGGTTTTAAGAAATTAGCACATTTGGGGGTAAAACTGGTACCATCATCCAGATCAAACAGCTAAAGCTATAATTGTATATGGGCATAGAATTAGAAGGGGTTGCCACTCCATTTTAGTTGTGCAATACGAATGTGTCTGTTGAAATTCGAACTTTTAAAGAAAACCATTAAGAAAGTTTCAGTCGGGCAACCCGACTTACATATACTCTCACCCTCAGTAAAACAAAATTTTTTTTATTATGTTGATATTAAAACTGGATTTCTAAAGTGGGCGGAGTGGTACATTTGTATGGGAGGTACCAGATGGGGCGTCTCTGAATCGTTATATATTTACTAAATAATGAATTTGGTACGATCGCCTTGGATTTATTGATATTACTACTCTATCTCTAAAGTGGGCGGAGTGGTACATTTGTATGGGAGGTACCAGAAGGGGCGTGGCTAGACTTTCAATTTTTTTTCCAAAAATTTATCCTGTTATAACTTAACAAAATACATAATTTGGGCACGATCATGTCGAGTGTATTGATATTATAACTCCATCTCTAAAGTAGGCGGAGTGCTACATTTGTGTGGGAGGTACCAGAAGGGGCGTGGCTAGACTTTAAATTATTTTTTCAAAAATTTATCCTGTTATAGGTTTATTAAATATAGAATTTGGGAACGGTCGAGTTCGATGTATTGATATTATTACTCGATTTCTAAAGTGGGCGGAATTGTACATTTGTATGGAATGTACCAGAAGGGGCGTGGTCATGTAGCCCATATTCAATACTGTAAGTAGTTTTGGGGAAATATTAACTCGTGTAAAATTTCAAAACATTTGGTTGCGTCTTTCGAAAGTTATCGTGCAAACCAGCCGGACAGCCAGACAGACGGACAGACAGACAGACGGACATGGCTCAAACAACTTTAAAAGTCATGAATCGAATTTGGTTCAAAGAAACCTAGGGTCCAAAGTCACTCCTTCTATGTGTTACACTTTTGGGTCGTATCAAATGATATATACCCTCATCCCTAAGGGTGATTAGATTAAAAGGGGATTGAAGCGGTACAGTCACTTATACCAATGGGATTAAGCTACAATCACATAAATGTGTGTCCGTTCGTCTTATGAAGCCTTTGCATTTTATTTGTATTGATAAATTCTTAAGAGGATTCATAGTAAGTACGGGTGAAGCAACGCGAGCCGGGAAAGCTAATAACTATATAAAAGACATATTCACCCTAACTTAGACTCAACTGTTCAGTTATTGACTAATGTCTTAACAGAAGCAAAAGAAAAACCTTGCAGCAGTAATGATGGAAAATTCATGATATGTCACACTGGTAGAATGCAGACTGCAAAAAAACGCAAGGAATATAGAAAACTATTCAAGAAGGCAAAAGGTGATGGCAACTGCAGCGCAGTTTTAAGAACCTGCAGTTTACGGTTTAAGAACCTGATTAGGTAGGCCAAAAGACAGTTTAGTAAAAAATAATGTAGTACAGTATTTACCGCTTATATGCACGCCGGTTATAAGCATTTATCGTTTATATGCAGCCGAACTTGAACAATCTTTCTTTTGTATATAAAATACACGCAATATTTTTTAATATATGCATTTCGCCTATATGCATTTCTCGCATTTATGCACCAAAATTATGTAGGATTTTGAGAAATTGCATGTAAAAAATTCTCATATATGCACTGTCTAAATTTTTCACCATCAATAAGGAAAATGTACGAAAATTGTTTCATCGCAATTAAATAGCAAACTGTTTCATCCCTTTTGACTCATTTGTACGTTTGCATATCTGATGTTCCATCTCTGTTTGAAATCAGCTGTTGTAAGTTGGAATCGTGAATTTATGCTGTGACTTCAATTTGTGAAAAACGAAACAAATATATAAACATCCGATTTCCATATTAATACGTATTTAATGAAATTGAATTAACAATATTCAAATAGTTACATGCATACATATGTAAATATTGATCTCAATAAAAATGTTAAAAACACAAAACAAACTAGCAATGTGCACCCATATTCTGTTTTTACAATTACATTTTACGTTTCTGAACTTCTGGTGCATGTATTACTAAATACATATGTACATAACATATTTTTTATATAAGCACCACCGATGCAACTAAGCGAGTTTTTCTACATGCACTGCAAATGCATATAACCGAGTTTAAGTAAATGCATTTCCCGCTTATAAGCACTAAAAGTCGAGCAAATTACGAAGTGCATATAAGCGGTAAATACTGTAGTGTAGAAAACTCTTCGAGAACTAGTCTCCTATGTAAGATTGTACCTTTGAATCCAACTATACCATCGCATATACAGAAAACAGATGGTTCATGGACCACCAATAGTCGTTAAATCCTAGAGGTAATGATAGAAGCACACTACCCTGGCTGTCATGACCAGTTTATGGAAAATTCGAATAGTAATACTTTTGACATTTCCGGCTTACCGATTACTAAACATCGATTCTAATGGGCTATCATATTCTTATCATTTAAATCTCCATGACCCGATGGTATAATTCCCGCGGATCTACAGAAAACATCAAAGTATTGACACCCTAGCTTATAAAAATCTTCAGAGCCTGTCAACAGTTGTCGCACATTCGAACGGGATGGACAACCTTCAAAAGTTTAATTTAAAGGGGGGTAAAGCATCCCAATGATTTTAGACTGATTAGCCTATCTTCCTTTCTACTTAAAACATTTGGGAGTTGATGTATATATCAGATCATCTCTTAAACCGAAAGCTCTATTTAAAGCTCAACATGCTCGCACAAAGGGTAAATCAACGGAAACTGCTTTACATTTGTCTTATAGAAAGATCCCTGCCTGGACAATGCGTAGGCTTTCAACAAACCTTAACTCTACATTGATAACCTGTCTGAGAGACGTACGTTTTTTGTAGTGTTTCTGTGTTTGCACAGGAACCTGACTTGCAGTAAAATTTAAATTTGAAGGCAATACAACGTTTTTATCCTCGAATCCAACAATAGTACATTCAAAGACAAGATGGTACATGGACTACTAACAGCCTCGAAATTCCAGAGGTGCTTATAGTAGCACACTTCCCAGGTTGTCGGGAAAGTGAATATCAGTTTAGTTGATAAACTACTAAAATTAAGGCACATTGGATTCAGTGCCAAATATTTCCAAGGAATCTCAACATAAATAATCTCCTGAGGACGATGGAAAAAACGTGCTGCACAACCGTCGCATATGCGGATGACATGGCACTAATAGTCCCCGGCAAGGATCCTAAACTACTCTCTTAGCTTCTGGAATCTGCGCTAAAACTTCTTTTAAAATGGTGTCATGACTGTGGACTTGGTGTAAGCCCGAGTAAAACGGAACTGGTGCTATTCACACGGAGATACAAATACCCTCAATTTGCCTAACCCAGATTAAATGGAGTCTCTCTTACCTTCGACAAAAAACTAAAATGGAATCTGAACACTCGGTCAGGACTTGCCAGGCGGCAACGGCTCTAAGCTGCTACAAAAGGGCTCAATTGGGGAATTAGCTCCAAAAATGTAAACTGGTTATATGACTTTGTCATTAAACCAATCTTAATTAAATGACCGGCAATTGGCTGGCCGGCCACGGCATAGTGGTTAGAGCACGCGACTACCATGCAGGAGTTCCGTGGTTCGATTCTCGGATCCAGTCATCTACATTTTTCTTTCATTGCCGGCTCCCTCGATGTTGTCGACAGCAACTTCGCAGTATAAGTGTCTAATTAATCGACATGTCTAGTAAAGGCTTCTCAAACAGTGACGTTCTCATTCGTCGATAAACAAGTGGTGTCGTTTGTTGTGAATCTTAAATAGAAAGCGTGTTTATTTCACAACAACGAGAGAAGCATCCCATATGTCATTCATGGGATGTAAATGGAAATTAAGTAAGCAATTGGCTGGCCGGCGTTGGAGAGGGCAGGCCAAAGACTGAAATTCGAGCGCATTACGAGACTAGTGGCAATCATGATAACTGATTACCCACAGACATTGAGGCACAGGGACTCTGGTCATGCCAAAATGCTAGACTTAATCAATGTAAGGTATCACACAGATTACACTGTTCAAGAACCTGTATTCGATCGGGGTTTTATAAGGAACATCCCGTACAGATAATAATAATTTCCTAAATCCAATGGGCTAAGTGGAGTAGGATGGGCTGGACAGGTGCAGATGTGGCGTAGTATCGTGGGGACTCTGACCACATGATGGGCACACATTAGGGACGGTACTGTCTATGCGGTACCAGTAGGCATTGCGCCTGTTGCTTCAGCCCGACCTAATTTGTGCCAGGGACACTCTTGTCTTCCGTGGCAGATTCTACATCTGTTTCAGCTACAGGAGGTTGGCGCCCTCCAAGAACTACATTCATCCGGTATCCTGAAACCGCGGAATTGATGGCGTCTCTGTAAATGTCGTTCAAAGCTGCTACATGCGAGGTGCGATTCAAGGGATCCTGCACATAGTAGCATATGTTATTCTCGTATACTCGAGGGCCCTTTCTGGCATGACTCGGGGGAACATCCAACTGAGTGCTGTTCAAGCTGGGATAAATCCTCCGATGACATGCCAGGAGGAACTGTTTGGTCAAAATGATATTATGTTTCTTGACTGGAAGGACCTTCGTTTCCACATGTAGATGGTATTCCGGGGTTATCTGCTTGCAGCCCATTATAGTCCTTAGGGCGGCATTGTGGCAGCTTTGAATATTTCTACACTGGGTATCACTCAGCGAAGGAGACCACACTGGATCGGCATAGTTACCCCTAGTCGGCCAATTGTATTGTAGGTGGCCAACAAGGTTTCTTTGTCCATTCCCTAAGTGCTGCCGGCAATCGCTTTGAGAACCCCGTTCCTACTTAAACAAATAGGCAAACAGGCTGTTAAAGGTGACCCTCAAAATTTTTGGGTGGTTCACAGTCGGTATTTGGACGCCATCGACAACGACGTCTAAATTTAGGTTTACCTCCTTTGTAATGAAGAGTGTTGCTGAGGACTTCGCCGGTGATAGTTTCGGGTTGCGTCCAGTGAAGAAATTGTATAATTCTCCGAGCTCATCAATATTTTGTCCCGTCGGCATAATAGTACAGTCGTTAGCGTAGGATATCACATCTACACCTTGTGGAGGTGTGAGAAGTTTAGAAAAGTAGAAGTTAAACAAAAGGGGGGATAGAACGAAGGCCTGTGGTACTCCTCGTTTGACTCTACAGATCTTTGAGCACTTGTCTTTAAACTCCACGAACGACCGACAACCACTTAAATAGTTCGCCCTCCATCTCTTCAATTTATTGGGCATGGTGGACTGCAGGATGTCCTGGAATAGTGTGACTGTTTCGAAGGCCTTCGACAGGTCCAATGCCACAAGGAGCGTTCTTTTACAGGTGCTCTTCACTATCGTGTGATATTGGGCGGCAATATTCATATACTTACTGATAGTAAAGCGGCTATCAGATCCCTGGAGAACGTGTACACTACTTTCAGAAATGTTCGAGAAAGCTGGTAGTCTCTGTTGGAGATTGCGAGAGATTCGACGCTTACCCTCAAACGGGGGTATAGGCATATATGGCAACCAAAGGGCCGATACATTGGCAAGGGCCCCCACCTCCGTGAACTCGGGCTAAGTTTACAATAACATTAGTGTTACTCTCGTAAGCGAAAACAGCTAATTGCGGGGAAACTGAATTTTATTGCTGAGGAAAGATGGGTGAAAGAACCCACTGGCGACCAAACAAATTTGGCCTCGAATGAATATAAAAAGGATATGCTTTGTGCTGAACTATTCCAGAGTCTACCTGAGGAACACTATAGCTGTAATAAAGGGTCACTGGCCGGTTGGTAAACACGCTAAGAGGTTTAAACTTCCCTACAACGATTTTTAAGAAGCTGCAGTGATGAGAAAGATGGGAAGACCATGGAGCATCTTTTATGTGACTGGCATGCTTTTAGTGACCTGAGATATGAAAAGTTTGGTCATCGGATACTTGTGGACCATACTTGTCTATATGAAGGCGTTCTGCGAAACATGCCTTTACCAGAGGAACCAAATTTATTGATAGCGACGTTGACCGAACAGAAAAGGAACATTTAGTAAGAAAATTTGAAAATAGTAGCACAACATAACCTACACTACGATCAAGGTGATCTATGCTGAAGACGACTGCTAGATTACCGTAACCTAACACATAACAAGATTTATTCCTTTCTCAACCTTATATCGCGTATCGCACAACTATTCTTTTAAATAAATATTCACTCCAACTTTCGGTATTCGACATTTAGTCGTTTGGTTTGGATGATGGTACAAGTTACATCTATATATTCTGCCATTTTACCCCCAAGAAACAGTGGTCGTCCCCATTGGTCAAAATACAAAAATTAAGTCAAAATTCTGGGCAATACTGTGGCAACACTATCTCACAATAGTATTTGCTATTTCAAATTACTTTTGTTATTGTTTTATTCCACCTGGCCTCTTTAAGAATAGCTGCCAAAGGCTGACTATGAAAATAATTTTGTTTCGCAGCATGAGTAACTTTCAAGTGAAGGTCCAAATTGAAACGTAAAAACCTCTTTAAAAAATATTGCTTAAACAATGGAAGAATTAAATATTGTAAAGAGAGGTATTAACTATTATTTAAAAGAATTAAAAACTTCTCAGCATGCTGAGTCTATTTTATTAAATTAATTTATTATATGTGCCTATTTCAGTACTAACTCGTGTGTAGACTTAGTCAATCGAAATTAACAACCAAATTTGTTGTAGAATGTTTTCCAATATTTATAGATTATATGATGTAAATTTCAGCTGCGGAAATTTGCGGATTGTTGAGTTATCCTCAAGAGAACAAAGCGGCCTCACCGTTTTTGGTGTCATTTTTTTTTTTGATAATCTGCTCTAAGAGAGGTCCTTGAATCCTTTGTCCGACATTAACCAAATTGTAGATTTAGTCATAGAATGATAAAATCAATGGATATACCGACCTTGGTGAATGGGACTTTGCCCAGAGGCTGAAAACTACTGATTGTCACTCACTTGGGAGTGACCAGAAGCGATTCCTTTGTGGCACTGTCCAAGCAGCTAACTACTTCCGGTCCTAGACCAAGTATTCCCTGGGCAATGACTTCAAAGCAACCGCTTAGAAGTTAGCTAGAGTTAGAAGGCGAAACGTTGAGTAACCTAATCGGCATGCTACCACCGATGCGTCTTAGGAAGTAGGTAACAAAAGTTACTGAAGCTCAACACAGGCTCTCCTAGTGGCCTTGGCAGCCCCAAGAAACTAGGATCGGGAGCGGTGGCCTAATAAGCCACTCTCCTTAAACAAAATTTATTATGAAAACACGAAGAAAAGAAAAAACAAGAACCCCCCAAATGTTGACGACCCCCGCAAACGATATAAGGACCATGATTTAAGGATATGCACCTGGAATGTCCGAACTCTATACAGAGATGGTGCCTCTATCCAACTGGCGGATGTCCTCGACAAATACAAGGCTGACATCACCGCCATACAGGAAAAGAGATGGACGGGACAGGGATGCACACGACGAAAGAACTGTGACATCTTCTACAGCTGCCATGCAGAAAGACACGAATTTGGATGTGGTTTCATAGTCGGCAAGAGACTTCGACACCTGGTCTCGCGGTTTAACCCTGTAAGTGACCGAATAGCCACCATTCGCATCCGGGCGAAATATTTTTACATCACGCTGATTTGTGTACACGCCCCGACGGAAGATAAAGACGATGAGATTAAAGATGCATTTTACGAGCGCCTAGAGGAAACATACGACCGCTGCCCTGGCCACGACATTAAAATTGTTCTAGGAGACTTTAATGCAAAAGTAGGAAGGGAAGATGTTCTTGGTCCATCGATCGGCAAATTCAGCCTGCATACCGACACATCAGACAACGGGTTTAGGCTGGTTAGGTTCGCAGCGGGAAGGAACATGGTGGTGTGTGGAACCAGATTCCAGCACAAAGACATCCACAAGGCAACTTGGCTATCCCCCGATCAAAACACCAAAAATCAAATTGATCATGTAGTAATCGATGGCAGACATGCATCTAGTGTCATGGACGTGCGTGTGATTCGTGGTGCTAATATTGGCTCGGATCATTACCTGGTTGCAGCCAAGGTGCGCACAAGATTGAGCAGAGCGAAAAACGCACGTAACCAAACACAAAGAAAGCTGGACATCGCGAAGCTGCAAACCCCAGAGATAGCTACTGCCTACTCCAACCAGCTCTCCCAACTTTTACGACACAACGCCTCTACTTCTGACGTTCCCGATATACAGTGGCAGCATATTGCGCATTCCATGGCAACCGCCGCAACAACCTAGCTAGGATATGAAAAGCGGAGCTCAGACGAATCCTGGTACGATGAAGAATGTCGCATAGCGTCTGAGGAACAGGATGCTGCTTACATGGCAACGCTACAGCCAATTGTAACCCGTGCTGTTAGGGAACGGCATAAGGAGAAAGCAAAACGGGCGAGACAGCTATTTAGGCGAAAAAAACGTCAGATGAAGGAACGGGAGAACGAGGATATAGAGCGATACAGGGATAGAGGTGAGGCCCGAAAATTTTACCAGAAAATAAGAACAAATGGATACGGTAATGGCCTCCCCACCTGTAAGGACAGTGATGGAAATCTGGTCACTGATACGCAGAGTGTGCTGCACATATGGAGAGAACACTTCCAGCAACTGCTGGTTCCAGAAAGCAGCGCACGTGAAGTTATCACGCCAATTGTCGACGACGGCTTAGATTGCCCACCACCAAGTCAAGCCGAGGTAAGAAGAGCAATATCGCGGCTGAAAAAAAACAAAGCAGCCGGTGCCGACGGTCTGCCCGCAGAGCTCTTCAAGTCCGGTGGCGAGGAGCTGATAACGAGCATGCACCAGCTCCTGCGCACGGTTTGGCTTAAAGAGTGCATGCCCGACGATTGGAATGTAAGCGTATTATGTCCTGTGCTGAAAAAAGGTGATCCAAGTGTGTGCTCCAACTACCGCGGGATCAGCCTTCTACCCATCGCATATAAGGTCCTGTCGAGTGTGCTATGTGAAAGACTAAAGCCAGTGTTATCCAACCTGATCGGGCCTTATCAGTGTGGCTTTAGACCCGGAAAATCAACAACTGACCAGATTTTCACACTTCGGCAAATCCTGGAAAAGACCCAAGAGAAACAGATCGACACGTACCATCTTTTTGTCGACTATAAAGCTGCCTTCGACAGCCCGATACGGCAGAAATTACTCGATGCCATGGCTGAGTTTGGTATTCCAGCGAAGCTGATACGTCTTTGCGGAATGACGCTGACTGACACGAAGTCTTCAGTGAAGATTGGCAAGGACCTTACGGAGCCATTCTATACCAGACGAGGCCTAAAACAAGGCGACGGCCTATCGTGCGATCTCTTCAACATTGTGATGGAGATGATAATGAGAAAAGCTGCAGTAAACACAGTGCAGTGGCACTATATTCAACAAAAGCCACATGCTACTCGCGTACGCTGATGACGTAGACATCATCGGTCGAAAACTGCGGGATGTGACTGCAGCCTTCTCAGGTATACAGAAGGAATCAGCGAAAATGGGCCTAACGGTGAACGAGGACAAAACGAAGTTATTAGTTTCAACGAACAAAGATTATACTCGTTTGGGAAACTGCGTGAACGTTGACAACTATAAATTCGAGGTGGTAGATAACTTTGTCTACCTAGGATCCGCCATCAATAAAGCAAATAATGTCAGCCTAGAAATCCGGAGAAGAATCCTGCTTGCAAATAAATGCTACTACGGACTAAGCAAGCGATTCAATGACAGAGCCCTCTCTCGACGAACAAAACTCCACTACTATGAAATTTAAATTTTCAGGATCTAAAAAAGGTCCTTGAATCCTTTGTCCGACATTAACCAAATTGTGGATTTAGTCATAGATTGATATAATCAATGGATATACCGACTTTGGTGTGCCTACTATGAAATTTAAATATTCAGGATCTAAAAGAGGTCCTTGAATCCTTTGTCCGCCATTGACCTTATTTTAGATTTAGTCATAGATTGATGGAATCAATGGATATGACGACTTTGGCGTGCCTACTATGAAATTTAAATATTCAGGATCTAAGAGAGGTCCTTGAATCCTTTGTCCACCATTGACCTTATTTTAGATTTAGTCATAGATTGTTGGAATCAATGGATATGACGACTTTGGTGTGCCTACTATGAAATTTAAATTTTAAGGATCTCACAGAGGTCCTTGAATCCCTTCGCAGATTTTATCCAAATTTTAGAAATTGGTGTCATTAAAAGAGACAGTGAGATGTGCCAAATATTATTCACCTATGAAAACTCCTTCTCTTTGTATGAAAAGGCAACCACTGTGCAAGAGTACGAATCCCTTAGCACAGCTCTCTAATTCTATTCTATTTTTTAGCCCTAAAGGTACGGATTTTTCAAAACTATCCCTTGATATCTGACATCTATGCGGTAATAGGAGCAACCACCCTAAATTTCATCATCCCATCTACATGCTTTTCCAACTATAGAATTCACAACAATTTTGCTGAAAGGACTAAGGGTAACAGTAAGTGTAAGTCACTTTATCCGACTTCATTTAGCAAGTGGTACTTTATTTCTTTGCATAGATTACTTGCAATCTAGTGATCAATAAGATTTATTAATCGAATATTTTTAAAGTTTCGAAAAATGTTTCGAATATGAAACATCCCAACAAAAATAATCGTCCAAAAAAGTGAATAAATGTTGTCTTATGAATAACAAGTGAATCTCCAAAAACAATACTCGTATCCACTGCAGAATAATTATCATTTCTAACATTTACCCCATTTATAAAAAAAATAATAAATCTTTCCCCAAAATACTGTGGTTTAATTTAAAGAAACCAAAAATTGCTGCACTGCACATATGCAATTCTTACTGCTTGGATCACATTTATTCCCTTAGTGAAACCCGCCCTCCACAAGAAAAATGATCAAAATAATAAATTTACAAATTTATAATGGTCGTATTTGTTGAGTAATCCTTTTGTTGCAGCACACTCAAATGTTTTCGTTCCTAAGACCGAATACGTTGAGATTTCTTATTTAACCTATCTTGCATTTTGTTTTCGTATCTTCCTCACCCTTAGAAGTTTTATTATTATTTTCATTGCAAATCTCTGAACTGTTTGCCTTGTTTGTATGTATTTATTCACATAAATAAGTTGGCAAAATATGATTACTTATATCTTTAAGTTTTTTTTTTTCTGTTTGCATTGCGTTTTCGTGCAATTTGGCAAAGTTTTTCAATTGTAAATAGCTGCAAGTAACCCAAATTTTCTATGCATAGAATTGTGAATAGAACAGGAATTGGATTGAGCAAGGACTTGCAGCAAATAACAACATCAAGTAACCAACGACCGCAGTCCATGTTATGTGTCTGTTGAGAGTGAGATAAAGGATTGCATTTGTGTGTTGAAATGAATAGAACGAAAACCTAAAGAGACATAAAACAATGGTGTTTGTGTACTCAAAAAATACAAAAAGCAAAGAGTTGCAGTAAGAATATTTATCTCTGTAAATTTAAGATTTAGACGTTTAATCAGAATCAAAAGTTATCAAAACTAATTAAAGCTGGAGAATATAAGTTAAATAATGGTAAAGCTGTTACAGTATGCTACAGGATTTTAATTTTAATGTACTATTATATAGATGACATAAGCCAATATAAAAAATTTGGAATATTTAAATTTGATGGAATTTTTGTTTTGTCCTCAAATACTTAGACATCATTGCAGTAATATTTTAATTTAGAAAATTAACAAGCTTTGAAGTTGGGGGAAACACAAAAGTATATGTTTAAGAAACGGAAAAAAAGAGAGCTAAAGTGTAGCAGACATTCCTTATAAATTCAGAAACAAAATCCCGGGAGTCTCTTTGCCTGAGAATATTTCTCGAAATAAATTAGATGCCTAAAGTATTAAAGAATTCCACACACTTCGGTCTTCTGCGTGCGTTCTCCAGTTAGTCCTACCAGATGGTACCACGTCGCCAACCACTTGGTCCTTCCAACGAAGTTTGCGTCTGCCTGCTCTGTGCCGTCCTTCAGGTTCGCCTTCAAATACCACCTTCTAGGTGGTGTTACTAAAGTCTTGCCAAAGTCCGTTAAACTATCTATTGGCGAGCACTATTCTCGGCTTGATTTCTTGGCTGACACTAGTTTTCTTATTGAGGTTGGTACATTCATCTTCTACCTCAAAATAATAATTGTCAACGTTCACGGCGCGTCCCCTTCGAGAGGACACTTTGTTCATCGACATTTTAATTTTTGTTTTGTCCTCGTCGACCGATAAACTCATTAATACTGACTCCTTTTCCAGTGATGAGAAAACTGCAGTAACATCTCGCAGATTTCGGTCATGATGTCTATATCATTGGCGTAGACTAGTGACATGTGGCTCTTGTGGAATATAATGCCAGACAGACATGTTGACACCAGCCTTTCTTATCGCCTTCTCCATAACTATATTAGACAGTGTACAGAACAAACTATCACCCTGCCTGAGACCTCTTACCGTGTTGAGTGGTTCAGAGTGATCCCTACGAATCCTAACCGAGGATTTGGAATATTTTTCCAAGGTACATCTGCAAATTCGAATCAGCTTTGCAGCAATACCAAAACCATATAGCCTATTCCTTATCGGATAGTCGAAGGCAGCTTTGTAGTCGACAAAGAGGTGGTAGGTGTCGATCTGCTTTTCATGAGTTTTTTTTCCAGGATTTGTCGTAAGGTGAATGTTTGATTCGTCATAGATTTACCAGGTCTAAAGCCGCATTGATATGGTCCAAATTGTTTCTCTACAATTAGCTTTAGTAGTTCAAACAATACGATCGAAAGCACCTTGTACGCAATTGGTAAACGGCTTATTCCACCGTAGTTCTTACATTCACTACGATCACCTTCAGCTTGGCGGGATATTGCGACACGTATCTTGTTCTGGCTTGGAGGTGGACAGTTAATACCATCGTCATTAAATGAAGCGGGTCTTCTGGAGTGGTGTTCGTATCCAGTAAATTTCTAAAATGATCTCTCCATATCTTCAGAACGTTATCCGGGTCACTAGCTGGCCATCACTGTCCTTGCAGGAGCGCAACCCTGTTTCACGCATTTTTGCCTTATGGTAGAATTTTCTACTTCGGAACAACTTTGTGCACTCGTCCTGTCTCTTCTTCAGCTCCTTCTTTTTCCATCTAAAAAGACCAGTTGCCTGTCGTCTCTTCTCCCTGTGTCGTTCATTAACGGCTCTCGTTGCCATTGGCTACAGTTTCGCCCTGTATGCAGTATCCGTCTCTCTCGTGGCATTGCGACATTCAGCATCGTACCAGGCATCTTCCAGAGACGGCTTTGAGTACCCATGTACGCTTCTCGCAGTCCGTTCTATGGAGTCGGCTATATATTGCCACCGCGAGGTTATATTAGCAGGGGTTGGAGCATTCCGCAGCGGTTGAGTTAGGTGGTTGAAGTAGGCGTCCTCTACCTTTGTGGTCCGCAGTTTACCAATGTCCAGCTTTCGTTGTACCTGGGTACGTACGTTTTTCGCCATGCTTAGCCTTGTGCGTACCTTAACTGCAGTAAGGCAGTAATCTGAGTCAATGTTTGCACCCCTGATCACACGTACGTCTAGAACACTCGATGCGTGCTTTCCATGGACTACCACGTAATCAATCTGATTTTTCATCATTTGATCTTGATATAACCATATTGCCTTATGAATATTTCTATGATCAAATCATGTTCTCCTAATTACCATATATCTTGCCGCAGAGAAATCTATCAGTCTGATGTCATTGTTCTATATGTCAGTGTGCAGACTGTATTTTGTGATATTAGGCTCAAACGCCGTCTCCCTGCATATTTTAGCATGAAAATTGCCTAGTATAAGATTGTTGTCATGGTTCGGGTTACGGCTACGGTTATATACATTTTCTAGGCTCTCGTAGAATTAGTCCTTATCACTTTTCTCTTCTATCCTAGCATGGGCAATGCCCATTCGGCACATATAAGTGTAATGTGAAAAAAACATTATCTCGACTCTTATGATGGCTATGCGTTCACCAACCGGGTTGAACCATGAGACTATATAGGTGTCGCTATCTCTTGCCGATCACAAATCCTTATATTATTAGTTAAGGTCTTCTCGAGTTATTCTGCCCACCAGCCAGTAAGCCAGACGGACATTGCTAAATCATCTT
This sequence comes from Muscina levida, assembly GCA_964034835.1. Classification (NCBI taxonomy): domain Eukaryota; kingdom Metazoa; phylum Arthropoda; class Insecta; order Diptera; family Muscidae; genus Muscina; species Muscina levida. The sequence continues at coordinate 99,438,581 of OZ035880.1, forward strand.
TAAAAGTTCTGAAACGAATTTCGTCTTGAGCACTAACTCATCTACTTTATAACGATAAATTTTTCGTGACAATTTATATATACACTCATCGCTATAAGTATTGGTATAACAAATCTAGAATCATTGCACAGAAGATAAACTGCTGGTATCAACTTGGTATTTTTATGCTCTAATTGTTACTTAACACGAAACGTTTGCTTTAAAAGAAAACAAATGTATTTATATCACCCGTATAGGAATACATGAATTGAGTTTGTAAATTAAGGTATTCAATAAAAAAAGTTATTAATATGTCATTTGTATAATGCAATGTGTAAAGTTACCACACACACACACACACTAGTATTATATAATTTAAATATACAAAAGATCACTCACCAAGAGAGAAAAATTAAACATGTATATTGTATATCTGTAAAGAAACAAAACAAAAATTATAACTAAAAGTAACATCAAAATTTGTCCATAATGACCAGGGCAACCGGAAATATGCTACAGCATGTTTTTTTACTACGAGATATTAACAAATGGGTAATGTATTTACATGTTTCATGGTCCTACAAGTGTTTTGAGACCTATTTGTTAGAGCATATTTTAGCATATTTTACCCATAAAGTCATATTTCGGCAAAATTTGGTTTTAGGAGCATAATTTAAAAAAAAACCTCCTTTTCTAAAGCATAATTTATATTTTTTAGGCCATATATTTTTAAAAATATCCCTTTTTAAGCATATTTTATGTTTTTCACATTATTTTTTTGTTAGTAAAAACATGTGTCTTTGCAACTTTGGTTTTTTAAAATGTAACAGCCAAATCTACTACATGTTTTACACAACTGTGAAATGTTAAACGTTTATTAATTCTGTTTTTCGCGCTTTCTTTTTCAATAAGTAAACAAAACATAAAAAACAGGTCATTTTCAACCACCACCGATTTCGACCCTGGACATAATGCCTAAAGCTAATCCGACAAAAGCAGCACAACTTGGATTCCTTGTGGATTCCTCTATTATAAAATCTGCAGCAAAGTTATTGCAGCCGATCGCACATTTCAATTAAAGCAACATGTGGAAAGCGGCAAACATATTTAACTAAGTTATAGAAGAGAAAATAAGCAGACCAAACAATTATTTTTGCCAGAATGTTCTGGTAGACTCTCATAAGAACATGATTTTAAAGAAAAACTGTGCGGAGCTTTTGTGTCTGCTAACATTCCACTTTATAAGAACGCTATTTTAGGAATACACGGTCTACCAAGTGCCATCCGAAACAGTTCTTCGAACTGAACATTTAAAAAATGTATACAACGACTGCATGGACAATATACGAGCAAAACTAAAAAATTAAATTATATGGATCTTAATCGATGAAACTATAGATGCAACAGACAGAAATGTGGCAAAAATTGTAGCAGGTGTATTAAGGAAATTGCAAGTGAGAAATGTTTACTATTTACGGCAGCCTTGGAAAGGGCTAATTACTCAAAAATTGCTCGACTGTGGGACGACGCCATCAAAATTCAACGTCAATCGACGTCAACTTCAATAAGAATAATGTTTTGCTTTTTGCGACGAATGCAGCTCCATACTTGGTAAAGGCTAAAAAAACTATAGTGGCATTTTATCCGAAAGTGACGCATGTAACATGTATTGCTCATGGTGTCCATCGATTGTGTGAATGTATTAGGAATTTATAAGAAAACGTAAATAAAACTATTGTTAATGTGAAGGTATTTTTAAAAGCGTCATTAGTAAAAAAAAATTGAATCAAATTATATCAAAAAACGTTGCCTTGTAAGAAGTGCAAAGTATTTGTAAAGAATTGTGTGGACCTGCGCCCACATTCACATCAAAATACGAAGTAAAGGAAATACTGTCCCTTAAATTCGCTCCAATTACATCTGTGGATGTCGAAAGATCATTCTCAACGTACAAAAACATTTAACGTTGTAATAGATAGACAACATTTTTTGTTCGATAATTTATCTCAATATTTTGTAGTTTATTGCAACAACAATCTTAAATAAGATACTCAACATACAAAAACACCGTGATACTTAGGAAACATGGTTTAAGAGTTTTGTTACAGTAATGTTAAATACATTGATGTGACATTTTTGTAATTGTTCCTTAAATAATAATACTTAAATATTTATTACTATTTTATTTTACTTACTTTACATTTGTGTATGTAAATTTACCAAAAATACTTACAAAGAATTTAAAATAATATTGTTTTTTTCTCAATGTTTGTACTTCAAATAGAAATATTTCTAATTCATATGAAAAAAATTGTGTGACTTTAAGTTTTTAGAGCATTTTTTGTTGATTTTAAGGACATATTTTGCCATTTTCTCTTCATATTTTATGCGCATAAAACACAATTTTTAGGGCATATTTCCAGTTGCCCTGACAATGACATTAAAATAAAGCTGACAACGATAACAAAACGAACACAAATTTAAATTACTGTTCATTAGTTGATAGGGATTTTTTGTTGCAGTTTATAAGTAAGTATTCATTCATGGCGCTGGTATCTGTTTATTAAGATATCTCTTATTTTAAAACAGGTTTTATGAATTTAATGTATTAAGTTTGAATATAATAATTTTAAAGCATGACGAACACTATTCGTTATTTATGTGATTAATTGACATTTATGTGATTTATTAAGTGACATCCATTTTCGTTTATAATAATAAACAGTACAGAAATTTCAGTTCAGACAACTGACTGGTAAGTACCCTTATATATTTTTAGTAATGGAAAGTGATTAACCTTAATATTTTTTTGACCAAAAATAATTAACAGTCAATATTATACAGACATTCATGCAGAAAGGACGAAAACAAATATTTTAGGATATAATGGCACTGGAAAAGGGTAGCAGTTAAGGTGGTAAAAGTTACCCGAAGTTAGTTTATTTAGTAAAGGGATGGAGTTGGTTGAACTGTTCATAGTAATAAGTTAGAATTAATAAAAAGTTATTGTTGGCAATGTTTCATGTTAAAGTCCATTGTCCATTATTAATTTATGATAAATATAAAGGAATAAAATGTGTATTAGTATTTTTGTTAACTACCCTGCGAAAAAAGATAAGTTATTTTCCAAAAATTATTACTTAAGTACATGCAGATTAGTAGTAGCATTTCCGAACAAGTACTTTATCAGAATTTTGAAAAAATTTAAAAAGAATCATCGTCTAGGTTAACTGAGCATTTTGAATTCTATATTAATAGGTTCAGATATCAATATGGATACAAAGATGAGGTTCTTATCATCATCTCCTGCATGAACTTTAAGAGTCATTCTTTGAGATTGACTTCTCATTTTTTTGCTGGGCTTAAGTCAAGTTCTTCACAAATTCGTTGGAAGTACATAAAAATCATAAAATCATAATGCCCTCCGGATTGCAGCAATAAAAAACCATACTTAATTTCCCTTTACAACACATGAATGAGGTATGGGATAGTTGAGTGGCTCAAAGTGCAAAAACAATAAAAATCTTGTCCTGCACAAGGCAGCCCCAATCTACAAAATAAATCTATATATATATAAAAATGGTGGCAAAAATGTATAGTAATTCATCAATTGAGAACGGCTGGGCCGATTTTGCTCAAACTTTTTTTTAGTTGTTCGTTATTGCCAGGAGCAGGTTTATGTGAAAGAAAATTTTAGGAAAATCTTCCGGAAAAGTCGGAAAATTGGAAAAATCGAAAATTGCCTTTTTGTATGGAATTTTGTGCGCAATTGTTACAGAATAGCTTTCCGAATAGAAAAATGGAAAATTTTTGTTGAAAAATGCGGAAAATTCCGGAAAAATTCAAAAAGTTTGAATTTGTTGTTCGACGAAATTTTGCATATTATCGTATGATTTGATAATTTTGGACGATGTAATAGTGAAAAATTTTGGATAATTATTCCGCAATGACTTTCCGAATGGAAACATAGAAAAATTCTCGGTGGAAAACTCGGAAAATTCCGGAAAAACTCGAAAAATTTTGATTTTTTCAAAAACATTTTGCATAGCAAATTGAGTTTTTGTATAACTTTTGTGTGCAATTGTTCCGTAGTCGCTTTCTGGTTGAAAAAATAGAAAATTTTGGTTGGAAAATTATGAAAAAATTCAAAAATTTTAATTTTTTTAGACGAAATTTTAGATTTTATTGTGTTTTGATAATTTTGAATGATGAAAATGTGAAAATTTTGGTAATCATTCCGAAATGACTTTTCGGATGGAAAAATAGAAAAATTCTTGGCGGAAAACTCGGAAAATTCTGAAAAAAAAATCTAAAATTTTGGATTTTTTCAACGAAATTTTTTATTGTATCGCTTGGTTTGATGATTTTAGACGACGTAAAGGTGGAAAATTCGTTGTGATGCTTGGAAAAATTCGGTTTATGTGTGTAGTAATTCATCAAGAGGGAACGGCTGGCCCATTTTGCTCAATTTTTATTCAATTGTTCGTAATTGGTATGAGGGTTTAATGCAAGATAATTTTGGGAAAATCCTTCGGAAAAGTCGAGAAATTGAAAAATCGAAAATTGTTTTTTTGTATGGAATTTTGTGTTCAGTTGTTACGGAATGGCTTTTCGAATTTAAAAATAGAAAATTCTTAGGCAATTTTCGCATGATTTGATGGTTTTGAACGATGTTGGTTAAATGTTGCTTGGTAACGAGATAAATAATATTTAAATAAAAAAATCCGTCGAACCCGAAAGGATGTGTGGCAATCTGCTGCCGACATTGGGAATGCCAGCGCCATATCGTTCGATGCAAGATGCATTCGATCGCGACTTTTAACGGGAGCAAAGCTTAAAATCTAGAAGAGCTGACCGGAAGAGTTCGAACAAATGTGCCGCTGTTAAATAACGAGTACGAGAACGTGTACGATTCACGAGGAAACTGGAGGCATTTACTTTCTCGATGCTCCGAGTGGGACAGCCAAGACATTTTTTGTTGATTCCGGCAACATTTTGGTCAAGTTCTCAAATAACGTTAGCCGCTGCATCGTTTGGCAAAGCTGCCACATTGTTGGAAGGCATTCGAACTGCAAATTCCGCTTTAAAACTTTCGATGAATCTTACCACGGTTGCAAATCCAAAGTACACAATGACCACAAATTTCGCAACGGCGAAGTAGATGCCAAATCAACATTTCGGATGAATGCGTGATAACGAATAAACGAGCTTTGGAAGTAGTTTCTCCTAACGATAAAGGATTTACGAGAGGATTTAAAAAGACTTGGTGGGGCTATGATTTGCTCAAAATCTCTAATGATGCTCATTTACTTAAACCATGCTTGAAAACGTCGTCAATGTCAACCTCCCATCTTCTGCTGAATTCCCGAAACAACTGCTAACGCTTGGCAATGACCAAATTCTGGTTGATGTTTCGACTGAATTGATATCGTTCCCTGCAAATTTTTGCCAGTTCACATCGTTGGAAAAGTAACTCATGACATTGCACAAAATTATCAAAATCTCGATTGGATTTATTTACGGGCAGTATATTTCTAGCAGAGAAGAATAAAGACATCAATAACTATAATTTTAAATTAAAAAGTTAAATCGCTTGAGAACTGCATTCGTACAAATCTGATTACAGCTTTATATGCCGCATAATTTACAGATAAAGGTGGGATCGATCATAATCATATTGCGAAATCTGAATCAACCGAAATTGTGCAATGGTACGCGGTTGTCCGTCAAGAATCTGATAAAAAATGTGATTTCAGACGATCATAAAGAACAAATTCAAAGAAGAGGAAGTCCTTATCTCACGAGTAAGCTAATTCCAACAGATTATCCATTCCAATTCCCCGACGACAATCAGTAAATCGCATGGCCAATCGTTGGAAGTATGTGAGATTAATCTCGAATTTCCCTGTTTTACGTGCGGTCAGCTGAATGTTGCCTTTTTGAGCTTTGGAGAACCGCCTTCGTTGGTTGTTTTTCCGGCGGAAAACTAATCGAAAAACTTTGTTTATCAAACATTCTCTACTTAGTTTATCTGAAGACATAAAATTGGGGCGATACGAAGTTCGCCGGGTCCGCTAGTCTATATATATAAAAATGGTGGCAAAAATGTATAGTAATTCATCAATTGAGAACGACTGGGCCGATTTTGCTTAAACTTTTTTTCAGTTGTTCATTATTGCCAGGAGAAGGTTTATGTGAAAGAAAATTTTGGGGAAATCTTCCGGAAAAGTCGGAAAATTGGAAAAATCGAAAATTGCCTTTTTGTATGGTATTTTGTGTGCAATTGTTACAGAATGGCTTTTTGAATAGAAAAATGGAAAATTTTTGTTGAAAAATGCGGAGAATTCCGGAAAAATTTAAAAAGTTTGAAAAAATTCTGCATTTTATATTATGACTTAGTAAATATGGACGCCTAACGGTGAACGAGGACAAAACGAAGTTATTAGTTTCAACGAACAAAGAATCTACTCGTTTGGGAAACTGCGTGAACGTTGACAACTTTAATTTCGAGGTGGTAGATAATTTTGTCTACCTAGGCTCCGCCATCAACAAAGCAAATAATGTCAGTCTAGAAATCCGGAGAAGAATCCTGCTTGCAAATAAATGCTACTACGGACTAAGCAAGCGATTCAATGACAGAGCCCTCTCTCGACGAACAAAACTCCAGCTATACCAGATACTGGTTCTACCTGTCTTAATGTATGGCTCAGGTTCCTGGGTTATGACACAAGCAGATGAATCGGTTCTGGAGGTATTCGAGAGAAAAATACTCCGTAAAATATATGGGCCCATCATCGTTAACGGAGAGTATCGGCGTCGTATGAATCATGAGCTGTACGAGCTGTACACTGACATTGACGTGGTCAAACGCATTAAGGTTCAACGGTTGCGATGGCTAGGTCATGTTGTACGCATGGACGAAAATGCTCCAGCTCGAAAAGTCTTCGACAATGAACTTGATGGACGGCGCAGAAGAGGGCGACCAGGTTACTGAGAACCTTACAGAATTCGGTGTGACTAACTGGAGAAGAAGCGCAGAAGATCGAGGCGCTTATAATATTTTTCTACGTGCGGTATATAATCCACTGGGATTGCATAGAAGTACCAGTTAAGTAAGTAAGTAAGTAAATATGGACGATGGAACTGTGAAGAATTTCGGATAATTATTCCAAAATGACTTTTCGAATGGAAAGATGTAAGAAAATTTGGTGGTAAACTCGGAAAATTTCGGAAAAACTTGGATTTTTTCTGCAAAATTTTGCATTGTATCGCTTGATTTGATAGAAATCGATAATTAAATTGTTTTTTAAATTTTGTGTGCAATTTTTCCGTAGTGGCTTTACGAATGGAAAAATAGAAAATTTTTGTCGAAAAATTACGGAAAAATTTCAACAAATTTAATTTTTTTAGACGAAATTTTGAATTTTATCGTATGATTGATAATTTTGGACGATGTTAATCTGTAATATTTCGGATAATAGAAAAATTCTTGGTGTAAAAACTCGAAATATTTCGTAAAAACTCGAAAAATTAAGATTTTTCGACTAAATTTTGCTCTGTATCGCTTGATTTAATGATTGTTGTCGACGTAAAGGTGTAAAAATCGTTATGATGCTTGGAAAATTTGGGATTATTATGTCAAAAGATTAAACACGAAATGATCGAACAATTCAAAATTTTCTGCATGAGAATAACGTATTGGTCCGATTGTTTAAAACCGCATTGAATACAATGCATTCCGACGACCACAAAATCATTATATGGTTGCCATGCAGGACATTTCAAAGCTCCCACTATACATAAAGTCGCAGTGGTGATTGTTGGGAAGAATCACGCTATATTTTACTCAAGCGTCGGGATGGTAGTCAACTGAGGTATGACTCAACGGTCATATGATGCACTTCAATACCCGTTGATGTGCTGTCGTGGAGAGGATGGCTATCACCTCAATATAAAAATGGTCAATAGAACAAAAGGTTTGTTTACATGTCATCACTTCTTTTTCATTTTCCATTTATATTCGAATTTCAATCTTGAAATTAACTTCTGATCGAAGACATGTGCGTGCTCATGTGCGGCAGTCTACTGTCGTAATTGGAATACCAGCGTCATATCGTTCGATGCATGATGGATTCAATCGCGAATTGCAACGAGATCAAGCATTGATCGAGATGAGCTGACTGAAAGAGTCCGAAAAAATGTGCCGCTGATGGAGGTTGTTGACGATTGAACGGGAGGCATTTACTTTCTCGATGCTCCCCCAGGCAAGACATTCGTCATTTCTTTGATTCTGACAACATTTGGTCGAAATCGCAAATTCCGTTAGCTGTTGCATCCGCTGGTATTTCTGCCACATTGTTGAAATGCGCTGCTGATAAATCTTCTCACGGTTGACAAGCCAACGTGCAGCGAAATTGTTGCGAGAATGCAAAATCATCAATTGGGATGAATGCACGAAGGCACATAAACGAGTTATGCAGGCAGTTGACCGAACGATTAAGGATTTTCGAGATGATTCGAGATGATTTGGTTGGCTATGGTATTTTCGTCAAACGCTTCCCGTCATCCCAAAATCTACAGCTGCTTATGAAATTAACGCATGCCTGAAATCGTCATCTTTGTGTTACTGAATATTCAAGACAGCTACTGTCACTTGGTAATGGCCAAATTCCTGTTGATGTTTCAACTGAATTGATGACGTTCCTGGCAAATTTTTTCCAGTTACATCGTCAAAGAGGAAACATCACCAAAGTTTTCCCCGACATTGCAAAAATTATAAAAATCTAGATTGGATAAGTGAATCGGCCATACTAGCAGCGAAGAAAAAGGTCGTCGATAGCTTGAATGTTTTTATTCAAAATCGAATCGATGGAGAACGGCATTCATACAAGTCCGTTGACAATGAGGTGACCAACTATCCGACAGAATTTTTGAATTTTTTAGATGTGTAAGGAACTCCGCCGCATAATTTACAGCTGACGGTGGGATCGATCATAGCATGTTTGTCGGTCAAGAAACTGATCATCAATATGATTAAAGCGACGTTCATCTGGGGCAAATTCCAAGGAGAGGAAATCCTTATCCCAGGAATTCCTATTATTCTAACCGATCTTCCCTACCAAATTCAAGCGAATTCAACTCCCCATTCTATTGGCTTTTGCGATGATAATCAATAAATCGCAAAACCCATCAATGAAAGTTTGTGAAATCAATCTCGAATTTCCCTGCTTTTCACAAGATCAGCCGTACGTTGTCTGTTCGCGTATTGGCAAACCGTCTTCATTGGTTGTTTTTACGCCGGAAAACAAATCGAAAAACATTGTTATTCAGATCGCTCTTCACTAATTTGATTAAATTCAAATAAATCACATTACAATTTGAAATAATTGTGTTTTGCTATACACCTGGAGATTATATGAATTCGTTACCTTAGGACCGAGACGAAGTTTGCCGGGTCCGAAGTTGTATGGCAGAACAAAGTTTGCCGCGTCAGCTAGTATATATTTAAAATTTCAGACAAATTTTACAATTTATGTAACTTGGAGAGTGTAATGGGATAGCTTGTGTTTTAAAACGCTTTCTGTTTGTAGATTCACCCCAAAGGGCACCCATACTTTATATGTAGACCAATGCGAACCTCATTGTTTGAGAAGGTTTTTACTAAACATGCTGATCGATTCGACACTATACTGCCAAGTTGCTGCCAATAACATCGGGCCGCCAATGAAAGAAACATTTTTTTTTTAATTTAGATGACTGGAACATGGTAGTCACGTTTTCTAACCATCATGCCACGGCCGGTCCCAAACTGACTAACATTTTATCGATATATACCGATTCCTAGACGTGACTTAGAAATAACTTTTAATGTTTTTTGATATAACTCGAGAACCACTAGTACTATTTTGCTCAAACAAACTTAAAAAAATAAAAATTACAATTTCTTTAATCTGTTCATATGACGTTTTTCTATATAAGCAACAGCTTCCTTTTTCCATTCATCAAATGATGAATGCTATTCATACATCACCATATAACAATATAACAAATGAGCCTAAAACGTGAGATATTCCTCTATATGATAGTTACTAACTTCAAATCGATATATCTCGATTCCTAGACGTGACCCAGCGAAACGCCGGGCCACGTATAACTTGTTTTTGACCGATATAACATTTCCCGTTAGTTTCATGCCATCCCGATTTTGAATGTCGCATTGTCGCATATTAATACCTTACTCATTAGTAAAAACTAGACTTTTCACCTTTATGAAACGTCATTATAACTTTAACTAGCTGAATACACTACTACTAAAGTTTAACAAGCCAATCACATTTGCTTGCCAACAGTACTAATGAAAGTAATCAATGTATCTACGTGAGCTTGTGTTTACGCATTGTTAATGTTTCAGGATGTCCACTTGATTATAATAATTAATCTTTGTCACAACAATCTAGACATTGCTTCAACCATTGCTACAATTTTCAGTTTCAACCGCACATAAGATGACGTGACCGCCCAGTTCTGTGTTGTATTAAAGCAGACGCAGACATGACAATTGAGTTAAAATGGATATTTTCATTTGAATAATCGCAAACAGTAATAAGCGCAATTGAATAGTGAATTGATGATGATTCCTTTCACCTGAACTCACGGACACGGACACACACGCACACACCTAAATTCTAATTGAATGTGTGTGTTTCACTAAGCAATGGCATCACTCGGAAACCGGTTGTGCGACCAACAAAGACTGATTGAACAATGAATATTTGTTATTGAATGTACGAGTATTTAGGTCTTTGCGTGCTATTGTACGATTAACCTTAAATTATTTTGTTAAGACAAAAGTCATTTTCACGTATCTTTTAAATCTATGCGAAGGATAAAAGTTCGTCGGCAAAGCATTTTTTATTTGGATATTGCTAACTTTGTGTACGTTTGTTTGTGTTAGTTCCTTTGTTTGCATGTTTAGGTTCATGAAATGTTAATTATTACAGCAATTTGTAAAAAGAATTCTTTATGAGTTTTTCGATAGGTCAAAATAAATTTATGTTACTAGAGGTGGAGATATTTTGTGTACCTTAAAAAAATTTTTAGATTACAAACGAAATATGCCGATGTGTTTCTTAATTAATTAAAACTAGTAGGGCGGCTATTTTCGGCTATGCTGAAGCTCAGATACCCTTTACGATTTGTAAAAATGGTGATAAAACTGGTTATTTGCACTACAACTATATTTTATTAAATTTTGTAACACAAAACAGGGGAGTTGGAGAGAAGTGGGCGTTACTTTTGACATCCATTTTTTTTTAATAATTTTTATCGATTTTATTCGATTTACCGATCAGTTTATGAGTTGGTGAGTTGGAGCATATTTTTATCCATTTTGTAACTCCCCAAAAATGGGAATTTGTGCGGGATGTGGAAGTAGTTTAAATCTGATATTGCTTATCTTAGAACTTAACCTCTGCTTCTGGACAGAAGCTTACATACCAAATTTCAGCCCGAAAGCTCTTAAACTACAGGGCCATACAGACGGACACCCCGAAAAAGGGGGAGTTTGTATGGAAGGTGGGAGAAGTATTAGTCCGATAGTGCTCATATTACAACGTAAACTCTTATTATAGGAGTAAAGCTTGCATATTCCTAGCCTACGGCTGTAATCGCGGGGGCAGTTAGGCGGACACCCCAAAAGAGGTAGAGTTTAAATGGGAGGTGGGAGTAGTTTTTGACTGACATTGCTTATCTTAGAAAGTAGCCTCCGCTTAAAGATTGAATCTTTCGTACAAAATGTCAGCTATTTACCTCATAAAATATGGCTGCAATCGCTGGGACAGACCCCAAAAAGTTTGTATGGGAGGTGAGAGTAGTTTTTGACCGATCGGTCTCATTTTAATACTCAACCTCCGCTTAGAGTAGAGAAGCTTGCATACATAATTTCAGCTTGGTTGCTCTTAAATTACTACCGTAATCGCGGGGACTGATATACGGACACCCCCATAAAGAGGGATTATGTATGGAAGGTGGGAATAGTTTTTGACCGATCTGTCTCATCTTACTACTCAACCTCCACTTAGTGTAGGGAAGTTCACATACAAAATTTCAGCTTGATTTCCCTTAAACTACGGCTGTAATCGCAGGGACTGACATACGGACACATACGGACTTTGTATGGAAGGTGTAAGTAGTTTTTGACTGATCCGTCTCTTCTTACTACTCAACCTCCACTTAGTGTAGGGAAGTTCACATACAAAATTTCAGACAGCCCCAAAAAGAGGGATTTTGTATGGGAGGTGGGAGTAGTTTTTGACCGATCGGTCTCATCTTACTACTGGACCTCCACTTCCCTACACGAAGCTCGCATACAAAATTTCAGCTTGATTGCCCTAAAACTACAGCTGTAATCGTAGGGATAGACCCCAAAAATGAGGAGTTTGTATAGGAGGTGGAAGCAGTTTTTGACCGATCGGGCTCATCTTAGAACTCAACCTCCATATAGCGCAGCAAAGCTTGCGTACAATATTTTAGCCTGATTGCTCTCAAATTACTATCGTAATCGCGGGGACTGACATACAGACAACCCCAAAAAGAGGGATTTTGTATGGGAGGTGGGAGTAGTTTTTGACCGATCGGTCTCATCTTACTAATGAACCCCCACTTAGTGTAGGGAAGCTTGCATACAAAATTTCAGATTGATTGCCCTTAAACTACAGCTGTAATCCTAGGGATAGACACCAAAAATGAGGAGTTTGTATAGGAGGTGGAAGTAGTTTTTGACCGTTCGGGCTCATCTTAGAACTCAACCTGCATATAGCGCAGCAAAGTTTGCGTACAATATTTCAGCTTGATTGCTCTTAAATTACTGCTGTAATCGCGGGGACTGACATACGGACAACCCCAAAAAGACGGATTTTGTATGGGAGGTGGGAGTGGGAGTAGTCTTTTACCGATCGGTCTCATCTTACTACTAAACCTCCACTTAGAGTAGGGAAGCTCATATACACAATTTCAGCATGATTGTCCTTTAACTACGACTGTAATCGCAGGGACAGACCCCAAAAATGGGGAATTTGTATGGGAGTTGGGAGTAGTTTGACCGATCGGGCTCAACTTAGAACTTAAACACCGCTTTGTGGATAGAAACTTGTATTCCAAATTTCAGCTCGATATCTCTTAAACTGCGTCGGTAATCGCGGGGACAGACTGACATACGGTCACCATGAAATCGACCCAGATTTTGATGCTGATCATTTATATATATATATATATTATCATACCTATTACGCCTCCTTATGGGCGTTACAAATGGAAGAACAAAGTTAATATACCCTTCAACCTGTTCATGCGCATGGTGAAGGGTATAAAAATAAAATTATTTGACCTGACTCTTTATGATTGAAATTTATATTTCGAGATTGTTTTATTTTTTTATGATAAAGCGAAAGTAATTTTAGTCAAAACAAATTCAGCTTTACAGACAAAAAAGTCAGACCAATCCGCCAATATTGTTCAAGCTTAATATGGTTAACTGTCGCTAAAAGGGGTTTAAACCGGAAGTAGTTCGACTAAAATATATGCTCGTCGTTTACCGTTGTCCTGCCGTAGGTGTTTCCCCCATCATTAACCGATGGAGGTACTGTATCCTTGCAAAAAAAGTAACGAGCGTTCCACCAGCTTGAGGTATTGATGTAAAACATTTGTACTCGTGAACATAAAAAGTTCCAGTCTGTCCTGATTCTGGAAAAGGCGACCAAACCTGTGAAGTACGGTGTGTAAACCTTGTGAGGCTGCGGTTGAAATCGAAACTGCGGGTAGAAGTTTTGGGCTCGAATGTCGAGTGCATTAAAACATAGCGCTACCAACCCACAGAATAGTGGAGGTGGTAAGTTATGATAAACCTAAGCCAATAAGGGGTATTTCCCATACTATCGTAACAAATTTAGTAGCTTCTGGTTGGAAGAAAGATGGCTTGGTATCTCTATACCTGTATTTCAAAGTAGTATGAAGGACAGAGCAATAATATCTTTGTGGTTGAAATATATATTTCCTTACAATATTATATATTTCAACCACAAAGATGTTACTGATACGGTCAGAAACCATTACACTAATTCACACAAAACCAATATCGCTTTAAATGACTCGAAACGTGATTTGAATATATGATTAAATTCATACCTTAATTATTAATGAAACCAACCACCACACAAATGGAAAATTACCTTTTGCTTTTAAAAGGGTTATCGAATAATCAATTTACGCATTCCAAATCCAAACATTAAGATGTAATCGTAAATTTCCAATGAAAATACTGCTGTATTATTGTTCGAAATTTGTGTTTACACAAATGTCGATATTCTCACGGAGAGAAGACATGGAAGCTAGTTAGGGGAAAAGAGTATTTTTTTTGTTATATTTTTTTATCGGAATGACCTTAATCGCATGAAAAACAAAAGATACCGTAGAAACGAAGCCTAGTAAGAGTGGCAGTAATAATGGTATCATATGTGTGGCATTTAAACATAGTTGCCAGTGCTTTCGTATGTTATTTAGGCTAATATCAAAGCAAATAAGGAGGACAACAAAATGGTATGTAGGTGCAGTATGCTCAAACAAAACTAATAGACAAATATTGTTTCTTTAAGAACACCTTGAAATCATGCCTTTACTTATGCGTAAAGAAAAACACGTTCGGCTCACACACACACACACACACACTCAGAGGAGAAAAGTTCGTGGAAAGGTAGCATTAAATATAAATAGGGGATACATGACAATAAACTCAAATGATTCTGTTGTTATAGGCATGTTGACCTAACGATAGAAATGTTTGGCAGAATGCTTTTACAATATCTGGATGTACTTATAAAATGTACAAAAAAAACTTTATTTCCCTTTGCACCCCATGAATGAGGTATGGGATGCTTCTTGCGTTGTTGTGAATTAACACGCTTTCTATTTTAGATTCACAACAAACAGCACCCACTTGTTTATAGGAGAATGCGAATGTCACTGGTTGTAAAGCTTTTGCTAGACATGCCGATTATTTCGACATCTACAACATCGAGGGGGCCGGCCTTGAACGAAAAATGAAGTTGACTGGAGCTGGGAATCGAAACACGGATCTCCCCCATTGTAGTCGCGTGTTCTGACCACTATGCCGCGGCCGGTCCCAGATAACAAAAAGTTAAGACTTTTTATTAATATTGTTTAAAGGTTTTATAAACCCACGCTGGTTGCACCTATCGTTATCGTGGCATGTTACCCCTTGAGAAGTGAAGTCAGCACTAAAATCGTCCAAAGGCTTTCAACTTAAGCCTGACCAGTGAGCTTTCTTTCAGCTCTGTTTCATAGGCACTTAACTCGTCTCTCCCAGACATAATTCCCTCAAAACAGTTCATGATCAGGCACTTTATTCCTATTTGTATCGTCAACAACCGAGATAGGTTGTCGTTACCACATGCCTGCTAAATTTAAAAATCTATACAACATTCTTTCATCTATTTAAATTTTTCTAAGGTTCTACTTGTTGTCTTTACTCAGACTGATAAATGACGCCATGAATAATTTTGCTTACGTCCCATATGTTAGCCGGCAGTATTAGCCTAATTACTGAATAACTTGTTCTGGCAGCAATTTTTCGCAGTCTCTGTTTTTAAATTGTATGATGGGCGGTGGCAGACGTCGAAGTCCGGAACCTTGGGTATACCAGCGTCCATAGCAGAATTGAATGCCAAGCTAGCAGTTCCGACACAAATTGCAACCTTCGAGGGTGCGGCATTAACATTCGTTAGAACTACATCAACATTCACATCCTAATCTCAAACTCCTTAACGTCATTAGCTCAAGTTCATTGCCTTTTTAGCAATTCCTATGGTCGGATTCTAAATAAAGTGTCCGAAATCACAGTAACAAAAACTATCATAGTGCAATTATTAAGAACATAAGGTTAGAGAAATTTACTGAAATAGAACCGAGAATAGGGGATTTTCTAATTTGAGTATTTTGACACGGAAGACACGAAACCAGATTGATCAGAAGTGCTGTGCAAATATTGATTCGGATCAACGCCTAGTTTCAGCCAAGGTACGCATGCGATTAAGTAGTGCTAAAATCGCTCATAACCAAACGCAAAAGAAGCTAGGCATCACAAAGCTGCATACCGCCGAGATAGCCCTTGCCTACTCCAACCAACTCTCTCTCTCAATTACTTCGAACCAACCCCCCTAATTCTGATGTTCCCGACAACCAATGACAGCATTTTGCGAATTCTATGACCACTATGACATCTGCGTTATGAAAAACTACTCTCAGAAAAGCCCTGGTACGATGATGAATGTCGCAAAATGTTTGAAGAAAGAGATGCTGCATACATGACAAAACTGCAAACAATGGCAACGAGTGTGGTGAAGCAGCGTTATAATGAGAATAGGGGGGAGATGACACGCCTCTTCAGGCGGAAAAGCGTTTATAGAAGAAAAGTGGGAACCAGGATATCGAAAATTACAGGGATAGAGGTGAAGGCCGAAAGTTCTACCATTAGGTAAAAAGCAACGATTTTGGACCAGGGCCCCACCTGTAATCCAACTGGCGGAAGTCCTCGAAAAATACAAGGCTGACGTAACCGCTTTACAGGAAATCCGGTGGACGGGACACGGGTGCTCGCTCGTCAAGAAGACGTGCGACATCTACTATAGTGGCCATGCGGACAAGCACGAGTTTGGTTGTGGATTTGTGGTTGGCAAGAGTCTGCGACACCTAGTCTCAAGGTTCAACCCGGTGTGTGAACGTATAGCCACCATAAGAGTCAAAACTAAGTTTTTCCACATAACACTTAAACGTGCCCATGCTCCGACAGAAGAGAAAAGCGATGAGGACAAAGACGAGTTCTACGAGAGCCTAGAAAGCCATGACATCAAAATTGTACTAGGCGATTTTAATGCTAAAATAGGCAGGGAGACCGCATTTGAGCCTACAATCGGAAATTCAGTCTGTACACTGAAACGTCGAACAATGACATCAGACTGATTGATTTCTCTGCGGCAAGAAATATGGTAGTTAGCAGCACTAGATTTGACCATAAAAATATTCATAAGGCAACATGGTTATCTCCAGATTATTTGACGAGGAATCAGATAGATCACGTGGTAGTCGATGGAAGGCACGCATCGAGTGTTCTGGACGTACGAGTGATCAGGGGTGCGAACATTGACTCCGATCACTTCCTTACCGCAGTTAAGGTACGCACTAGGCTAAGCATAGCGTAACCAGGCACAACGAAAGCTGGACATCGGTAAACTGCGGACCACAGAGGTAGCGAACGCCTACTCCAACCACCTAACTCAACTGCTGCGGAATGCTCCAACCCCTAATAATATAACCTCGCAGTGGCAATATATAGCCGACTCCATAGAACGGACTGCGAGAAGCGTACTTGGGTACTCAAAGCCGTCTCAAGAAGATGCCTGGTACGATGATGAATGTCGCAATGCCACGAGAGAGACGGATGCTGCATACAGGGCAAAACTGCAGCCAATGGCAACGCGAGCTGTTCGTGAACGGCACAGGGAGAAGAGACGACAGGCAACTCGTCTTTTTAGAAGAAAAAAGAAGGAGCTGAAGAAGAGGCAGGACTGAGTTGCTCCGAAGTAGACGGGAAGCCCGAAAATTCTACAAGAGAGTTAAAGCTAGAATGCGTGGAACAGGGTTGCCCTCCTGCAAGGAAAGCGATGGTCAGCTAGTGACAGACCTGGATAACGTTCTGAAGATATGGAGAGATCACTTTAGAAATTTATTGGAAACTGACACCACTCCAGAAGATCCCGCTCCAATCCATGACGTCTAGTAAGAGCTTCTCAAAAACAGTGACGTTCGCATTAGTCGATAAATAAGTAGGTGCCGTTAGTTGTGAATCTAAAAATAGAAAGCGTATTAATTCACAACAACGCGAGAAGCTATCCCATACCTCATTCATGGGGTGCAAAGGGAAATTATGTATGTATGTATGTACGATGGCTGGGTCTTGTTGCCAGGATGGATGTAAATGCTCCAGCGAGAAAGGTGTTTGAAGGCGAACCTGAAGGACGGCGCAGAGCAGGGAGACCCAAACTCCGTTGGAAGGACCAAGTGGTAGGCGACGTGCCCTCATCTGGTAGGACTAACTGGAGAACACACGCACAAGACCGAAGCGTGTGGAATTCTTTAGTACTTCAGGCCTCAAACTTATGAACCATGTTTGTAAGTTGTAATGGGCCACTTAAGTGGCAAAAGTAAGTGGCCCCACCTGTAAGGACGGAGTACAAATCCAGATCACTCGACATTTAGAGTGTGCTGCAAATATGGAGGGAAAATTTCGACATCTAATTGTTGCCAAAGTAGGATAAGTGACAAAATCACACCAATCATCGACGATAGAGTAGACTGTCCACCACCGAGAAAATCGAGATCAAACGGCAATGGCCCGGCTTAAAAATAGCAATGATGCGGAAGCCGAATGATAGCCGGCAACATACTTGCACCAGCTCATAAACACGATTTGACTCAAAATATGCATGCCTGATGATTGGACCCTCAGAGTTGTAAATCCTGTGCTTAAGAAAGGCGATCCAAGTGTGTGTACCAACTATCGCGGGATTTGCCTTTTACCCATCGCATACATGGTCCTGTCTAGTGTGTTATGTGAAAGACTAAAGCCCATCCTAGCGAAGCTGATTGGAACTTATCAATGTGGCTTTAGACCTGGTAAATCTACGACTGACCAGATATTCACACTACGACAAATCCTGTAGCCATCCTACTATCTGTTTATCGACTACAAAGCAGCATTCGACAGTCCGATAAGACAGAAATTGTTAGATGCTATGGCTGAGTTTGGTATCCCCGCGAAACTGATACGACTTTGCGGGATGACACTGACTGACACGAACTTCAGCGAAAATAGGCATAAATCTAACAGAGCAATTTTCTACCAAGCGAGGCTTCAGGAGATGATTATGCAGAAGGTAGCAGTAAACACGACTGGCACCATCTTTAACAAGAGCCACATGTTGCTCGCATATGCCGATGAAATAGATATTTCATCCCGATCATTGGCCGAGGACTGTGGGATGTTACCGCGGCCTTTTCGAGCATTGAAAAACAGTTGATAGAAGTGAGTTATTTGTTTCAATGAACAAATAGTTTACTCGTTTGGGACGCTGCGTGAACGTTGACAACTATAACTATTAAGTGGTAGATGATTTTATTTACTCGTTTGCCTGGAAATCAAGAGACGAGTATTGGTCGCAACTCATTCTACCTGTCTTGCTCAACAGCGCAGAATCCTGGGTAATAACGCAGGCGGGAGTTTTCGAGAGAAGTCAATTTTGCAAAATATTTAGACCAATCATCTTTTACGACAGGTACCGTCTTTGAATGAATCACGAGTTGTACAACGACATCGACGTAGTCATGCGCGTTTGAATAGACCAAATTAGCCGGCTTGGAAACGAATGGATTACAAAAATGCTCCGGCTCAAAAAGTCTCGATTGCGTTTTTTTGTAATGTCGTCTTGAGGACACTCCAGTGCCATTTCGGTTTTCGATTTTCAGGATTAACAAGAATTTGCCAAAACTTTGCCCACAAATGTTCGTTGATGATCAGAAAATTTTCAGTATGCGACAAGGGGCTCCGGTTATTGAATATTTTGACGGCATTTATATTAGATTGGTTCAAATTTCAGGACGTCAACCCATAAATCGCAACTAATTTTACGTAGCTGTTAAAGTTGTTAACTTTTGCGCTTAAAGATGTGCAAGGACTTTCAGACATTTTTCAGTTGGTCCTAAGCTTCTCGATCCCCCACTTGTTGTTGTTCTTCTTCAGTACCCATTTGCTGTGAATGGTATCGTTGATACCATTTTCGCACCGGTGTGTGTGAGCTTCACATTGATTTCTTGAAGCTTTTAACACTTAAGGTTGTGATAATGAGTGGAGAAGTCACAGCAAACGGGTACTGATGAAGATGGTTTGGCAATCACCGAAATAGCTATCTGCCCTGCCAGCTGTCAACATAATCCATTTCATACAACTCTTGTAAAATAAATTCTATTAGCAATAATAGAATAGATCTTGAACCGAACAAAGAAACCAAACACAATTAATATTTCTTTCATAACCGCCAAACATTCCATCGGAGGATATTTAAATTTATCTTGCAATAGTAGACAAACCCTATGAAAACCGAAACCTTTGCCATACCCCTTCTGGTACCTCACATACAAATGACCGAATTGACCCTCATAGTTTTACATACATATCTTTTTTGTACGGAAAGTTAATTCACTCAAATTTTGCGTATGTGTTCCCTTATCAAAATTGGACTCAGGAATGAATGTGGAGTATATCGGTTTCACCTCCCATACAAAATTACCTATTTTTGGAATATTAATATTTCTCCCACAACTTCCAAACCGGCACCTGGGGGGCTATAAGATTTGCTCAGTGAATTTATCTTCTAATAGGAGGCATTACCTCAGAAAACCTTACTATTTGACACACCCCTTCTGGTACATCCCATATAAATAACAGATATTGCCCCTTTTACATGCATATCATTTTTGTTCAATTCAGACAAATTTTGCCAAGGAAAGCGATAATTGAACGTTGATTCACGAAAAAAAGACACGTTGTGCTGCCCCAAGTTGTACCTCCTATACAAATAAGTCAAATTTTTCACGATTTTGCTCCAGAAATAGGCGGAAAATAATATAAAAGTAATTTTATTTAAATTAAAAATCTAGTAATTACAATAACTCAAGACTTAAATAGTATATTATATTGAGTGATGGTATTTATAAGTCAGTTTACCTGACTGAAATTTCTGTACTAGTTTTATTTATTTTTGACTGCATATTATCAAAGCGAAAGCAAGCCGATGTCGCCTGCGTTGTCTAAATTTTTGAGGCGGCTTTTTAAGGCCATCCCTTTCGCGCACCTACTTTTACATTTGTTGGACAACAGATTGCGTCCTCATGTAGAATGCAGCACTTAGCTTTTTCCTTATTATCTTTCAACTGTATTGCAGTGTTTCCTTTCATATCGAACGCCTTCTCAAAGTCGATGCATGATAGTAATAGCAGGCGACTACCATGCGGGAGATCCATGGTTCGATTCCTAGACCAGTTATCTACAGTTTTCTTTCATTGTCGACCCCATCGATGTTGTCGACAACGACAACTGTTCAACTTTAGCTACGCTAGATTTGTCAGTCGGTATGTCATGCCTCTCAGTGTATTTAAGACAAAGGTATGTAAATTCAGTGCAGGCATGAATCGTGTTCGGCATTCTTTCATAACACAGTACAACATTTTTCAGGTCATAGATTTTGGACACAATATCGATTTGAAGTTAGTAAGTATCGTAAAGGGAAATTTATCACGTTTTAGGTTCTTTTGTTTGATATAACTCGAGAATCAAAGGTGTGATTAAGCTGAAGCTGATTTAAAGAAAAATTAAGAATTAAAATTCCTTCAATCTGTTCATATGCCGTTTCCCTACATAAGCAACAGTTTCACTTTTCCATTTATCAAATGATTTTGAGCTGGGTTTGTATTGTAGCGGTTACAATAAAACTGTTGTAATCCGTGGCGTATGATTTATGTGAAACATTATGATAATCATACGCCACCATATAACAATATAACAAAAGAGAGCCTAAAACGGGACAAATTCCCCTATACGATACTTACTAACTTCAAATTGATATTAAATTATTAAATTATGGCATGTAACTTGACAAAATGAACGATGCTGAACTTGTTCTTTTTGAGGCTACTTTCACGTGCAGTTCTCAAAATTGAGTCCCCAAGTCATGCGCTGTACTGTGTAATGGTCCACCCTTATGACCATTTGACCTTTACTAGTGGTGAAACTCCTGGGACCCCGCTGTTGTTATACTGTGCCAGTCCCTTGAAGACTCAAATGCTTTCGAGCTTCTTAGGCGAGACCAGGAACCTGGCTTTTTCGTTCATTTTCATTTTCGTTCCGTTTGAGCTTCTGAATTCAATTCAAAAACAAGTTTTTATAGTTGTCCAAACAAAATTTGTTTAATTTCTGTAATATTTTGTAACATAAATTTCTCGTCGGCTGAGGTAAGTCCAGTTGTCGACAGGGTCACCATAAGGACCCACAAATCTTTTATGAATAAGAACTCATGAGATTTTCCCTGACTAGGGCAAAATAGCAGTATTGTTTATTGTTGGTGTAATTCAAACTTATATGCTCGGCGAGTATTGATTTTGCCTATGACTGCAATGACAGGTTTCGGGACTGGGAAAATTTAAGATATTCGGAAGTTTTAATAAACGGCCGATTTGAGGTTATAAGGAATTCGCAATAGATTGATTATACCAGCGTAAAGCACACATTTAATTTTGCGGAGGCATGATACTCACTTTCCGTCAAGATTTTAAGCGGGAAACATTTGTCAGTGTCCATATGACCTATGATTTAAAAATAAACTTATATATCGTCCACTCTGTATGATGTACGTGGTTGCCTAGTTTAATGATATCAAATCATCTTTCTTTCACATTTTTTTTTTACTGCAGTAACTTATAACCTTATTTCTCCGATTACACAGTATAACATTTTTCAGCTCATTGAATTGGGACTTAATTCTGAGGACTGCATGTGAAAGTAGCCCTAAAAAGCAAAAGTACTGAATCATTCGTTTTGAAAAGTTACATGCCATAATAATTTAATATCCATTTATAGTTAGTAAGTATCGTATGGGGGAATTTGTCAAGTTATAGGCTCTTTTGTTTGACATATTTAACTGAAACAAATTAAAAAAAATTAAGAATTAGAATTCGTTTAATCTGTTCATATAACGTTTCCCTACATAAGCAACAGTTTCACTCTTCCACTCATCAAATGACTTTGAACTAGGTTTATTTTGTAACAGTTACAATAAAACTGTTGTATTCCATACGCCACCATATAACAAAATGGCCTAAGACGTGACAAATCAGATTCTTCGACTTTTTTAATATAACAATTGTTCGACAATGGTTTTAAAGAATTGGAATACATAATCATAAAGTCATAAAATGAAGCGAAATGACCGATTGGACATTTTTTCTATTTTCCTTCAATAACAAAAGCAATTAAAAACATGTTGTTGTTGTGCCGATTGTTCGATTTGGCTTTCTTTAAGATTCACTTTGCATAACATTATCATTTTCTTTTTGTAAGCTAAAAAATTAAGTATTCCAAATTTACGACTGATATATTGAGCACAGTGCTTATAATTGTCGTCTGTTTGCCAGTGTATAAAAATATCGCTCTCATCGTATTACATTTCAAATACTATTCTAATGGAGAGTTAATATTGAATATTTAATGTTGATGCAACTTTGCACATCTACATCTTATAATACTTGGTTTACATGCACATACCGATAAGTAAAGCTACTAAAGATATCAAACGCAAAACTATTACGCCACCAAAGATAGCACGAAAAAAAAACTAATATGTATCAAATAATAAAAGTCTGGCTATATGAAAATGTGTCACAGCTCTATGGTACATTGGCAATAAGCCAACAAACCAATTTTGCCAAAATCTACACAATAGGCTTAAATATTCGCCAGAGAGAAGGTAATCAACCTGATACTGTAAAATCTTAAAACGTACACCGCTATGACTGACAATGTCGATACTAATGGCACCACCACACAGATAAAATTACTATGTATTATGGGATCGAACGGATGTGCCTGCACTACAGGAAACAGTCAGATTGAAGGTTACTACTAACAGCAACAAAAAATTTGACAACATTTTGAAAAACTCTGCAAAAGAGCAATAAAGTTTTGACAAAGCGAAAAACTTTGTAATTGAACATTCAGACTGCAACGTTGCTGTTTTCCGAGAGATTGAGGCAGCCGGGAATATGAACGAAAACACGAACTCTATTAATACAATAACAAAACTGAAAAATCGAAACTTTATTGTTTAAACAATAAAGTTTTTATAGAATGCATAATTTTGTAGGAATTGGTAAAAATATGAAACGAAAACTTTTACAATTTTATTGATTTCTCATCGTTATAGCAAAATGGATACATTAAATCAACAAGAATCAGTTTAAAGTAAAAGTAAGCTGATTGTGGATATATGTAAAATGTACAAGGTTGTGACATGCAAAGAAAGTGCGTGACCATTTTCATTTTATTTATGGTATCGTAAGGTAATCAACATAATTTGGAGTTGAGTATTTCATCATGTTATGTTGTGGGATTAAAAATTGGCGAATAGGCCAGTCCACGCTGCTTACGGTACCACAAATACAAAATCCACAACTTCGGCTTATTCTATTATTTTACATATTTATGTCTCTTGGCTACAATGTTGGATTCAAGTCTTCCACCAGTTTTTGGATTAATGTTAATAGCTGCTACACGGAAAGCATCTGCAATATCCTTTTCACCCAAGAAATGTTTACATGTTTGACGTCAATATATAATATATTGCGGAGTATTTTTATCTTGAAGACTTCCAAAAGAGATTAATCCGTTTGTGTGTTTATTCATGTTTCTGGGCTGAAGAACAAGTGAGGTAAAACCAGTATCTGGTAAAGATGGAGGTTCTTGCTGAGTCGATAGTAGCAGCGGGTTAAGATCACTACTCGTCTCTTCCTTTCCAGGCTGGCATTGTTATTTTTGTTTACAGCGGAGTCAAGGTAGACAAAATCAACTACCACTTCAAAGTTATGGTTCTCAACGTTCAAGGAGTTCCCCAAATGAATAGACTCTTTCTAATGCTCGAAAAGGTCCATAAGTCCACGTCCAATGATATCTATGTCATCGGCATACGCGAGCATTACGATGTTAAAGAAATCGCATGACAAACTGCAGACTGTGTCAGTCAGTGTCATCTTTCAAAGTCTTATCAGCTTCAAGGGGCTACCAAACCATCCAAAGAATAAAATATGTTTGTAGCACCGGACTGTCGAATGCAGCTATGTAATCGATAAGTAAATAGTAGGTGTCGATCTGCATTTATTGGGTCTTCATAGTGTGAATATCTGCTCGGAAGGTATTAAGGTTTAAAGCCACACCGATAAGGTCTAAACAGGTTCGCTGGACCTTGTAATCGATATGTAATTGGCTAATTCATCGATATGATCGTCACTCTTAAGCTCATGACATACAACACTCAGATTTCAATCATCGGACACGCATTCTTTGAGCCAAATCGTGTTTATGTGCTGGAGCATGCACGTTGCCAGCTTATCTTCGCCGGCTTTAAAAAGCTGTGCCGACAGTCCATCCGCCCTGGCCGCTTTATTCTTGTTTTGATCGATCTTGTTTTGCTTGGTGTAAACAACTACTCTGCCGACGATGATTTGCGTCAAAGCATTCCTTCCATATTTGCAGCACACTCTCAGTGTCCGTGAACAGATTTCCGCCTCTGCCCTTACATGTGGGAATCCCTGATCCATAACCTTATCTTTTAATCATTTGTCTTCCCTGTAATTTTCGATATACTGGCGCTCTCTTATCTTCCACAGACAACTTTTTCGCCATAAGATTGGATTCATCTCCCTCCTCTTCTCGTTATAGCGTTCCGTCACCGCCATTGGTTGCAGATTTGCATCCTTTTTGTCACACATTGAGCGACATTCATTATTATACCAAAGTTTGTCTGGGAATGGTTTTTCATAATACAGTACGGTCGTTGCGGCAGTGATCATATAATTCGCAACATCAGAATTTGGGAGCGTAAGTTTGAAGAAATTAAGAGAGTTGGTTTCAGTAAGCATTGGCTGTCTCGGTGGTATGCAGCTTGGTGATGTCTAGCTTCCTTTGCGTTTGGTTACGATTGTTTTTAGCACTACATAAACCCATGCGTACCTTGACTGCCACATGGTGGTGATTCGAGTCAATATTTGCACTGCCCATCACGCGCACCGTGGCATAGTGGTTAGAACACGCGACTACCATGCGGGAGATCGCAGGTTCAAACCTGGCTCCAGCCATCTTAAAAGATAAAAAATAAATAAAATTGTCTCATTGTCGGCTCCCCTCGAATGTTGTTGACAGCAACTTCGCAGTATTAAGCGTATATTCAATCGTCGTGTCTAGTAAGAGCTTCTCAAACAGTGACGTTCGCATTCGTCGATAAACAAGTAGGTGCCGTTCGTTGTGAATCTGATAAAAGAAAGCGTGTTAAGTCACAACAACGCGAGAAGCTATCCCATACCTCATTCATGGGGTGCAAAGGGAAATTAAGTTAAGTAATCACGCGCACTTCCATAATGCTTGAGACGTGCCTTCTACCGATTACCGCGTGATCAAACTGGTTTCTTGTCTTTTGATCAGGGGATACCCAGGATGCCTTGTGAAAAGCTTAATTCGGGAATCTGGTTTCTTGCCGACATGAAGCTGAATTCATTATTGGGCTGCTGATCCAAGAGTATTTTCCCTATTCCCTATCTATTTTAGCATTAAAATCTAATGACAGCAGTCATATATTTCCTCCAGGCGCCTTGACGGAAGACAAAGACGAGGACATTAAAGATGCGTTGTGTCATCTTTATTGTCCTCGTCTTTGTTTTCCGTCAAGGCGTGTACACAAATGTAAAATTATTTCGCCTTGATGCGAATAGCGGCTATTCCATCACTTAAACCGCAAGACCAAATGTCGAAGTCTCTTGCAGACTTAGAAATCACATTCAAATTTGCGTCTTACCGCATGGCAGCTGTAAAATATGTCATAGTTCATTCGTCGTGTGCACTCCTATCACACTCATATCATTTCCTGTATGGCGGTGAGGTCAGCCTTATATTTGTGGAGGACGTCCGCCAATTGAATAGAGGCACCATCTCTGTATAGAGTTCGGACATTCCGGGTGCATATCCTTAAATCATGGTCCTTATATCGTTTGCGGGGGTCGTCAACATTTGGGGGGGTTCTTGTTTTATTTATTCTCCGTGTTTTCATAATAAATTTTGTTTAAGGAGAGTGGCTTATTAGGCCACCGCTCCCGATGCTAGTTTCTTGGGGCTGCCAAAGCCACTAGGAGAGCCTGTGTTGAGCTTCAGTAACTTCTGTTACCTATTTCCTAAGACGCATCGATGGTAGCATGTCATTTATGTTACTCAACACTGCGAATTCTCACATTTCCTACCACTGAACGAATGTGCAATAGCATTGTCCGGGGAATACGTTATCTCTCGGATATTGTGAACTGCTTGGGGCCTCCAAAGAGTGATTCGGGTTATTCCCAAGTGAATAACGATCAAAAAGACTCAAATTAGAAAATCCTCCATTCCCCTTGACACTTTTTTCCGTAAAACAAATAGTTTAATTTTGTTTAGACCCTCTTTTGCCAAATGCATCTCAATACTTTAAAATGCTGCAGTAACTTTCCATAGTCCTGATATCTTTATAGTCGGCATACGCGAACAGCACGTGACTTTTTATTAAAGATGGTACCTGTCCTTTCGTATGACCCGTCACCATAATGATATTGAAGAGATCGCATGATAGACTATCGTCCTGAGTGAAGCTTTATCTGGCAGAAAATAGCTCTATCAGATTTTTGCCTATATCCCAGAAGACTGTATCTTTCAGCAAAATCGTATCAGCTTTGCAGGGATACCAAACTCGTAAGGATCAATGAAGGTTTACTCTGGTTATACTGCCCACCAGGCATTCAGCCAGCCTAACGGACATGGCTTAATCGTCTTACAAAGTCCTGATAAGAATTTCCTTTAATGCGTTACACTTTTTCTCGTTCCATCCCTAAGGTTGAGTTGAGGGTATATATGTATATACCATCAACCCAAAGAATGTAATGATGGTGTAATGCGGAAACTTATGCGTTTTTGTCTGTACATCGTTACCATGAGAATTAAATAACGTCTTATTTAAATTACCTACAAGTGTAGCCATGACACAGCCGAGTTCAGCTTAAGGGTATTTTTAGCTTATTTTACGTCACCAAATACTAATTTGCATTTTGCCAGTTGTAAAATGTTACATGTATCAATTGTGCAATAATCCTATCGGATTTGTAATCAATTCAAATACCACACTACCACTGACAGTATTAAAAGAATAGGTAATCTTTTGCTGTTCCTCAAGAATTGAATATTGAAAAATATCCTTTTCGGATTAATTCAGATTAAGGAGTTTTATAACATTCTGAAAACCATATAACATTCTGTACCTTCCATTGAGTAAAGTTGCGTTTTTGTCATACATATCTTATTTGATTTATTTGCTATTTTTTCGGTTGCCATGTTCGCACCCATTTGTGGAAAAGTGTCATGTGCATACAGAATAAGCTTTTGTATACGAATGAATGTATGTATATGAATGCGTAAGAACCATAGCATACTTGTCTCTTTAAAAGTGAAACCCTTAAAACCCGCCCAAAATGATGGGGTAAAAAAATGTACCACCACCCCACTAAGCATAGTATACGTACGGATCATATATTTGCCGTTCCACTATGAATACGATGACAATATCCTTTAAAATGAAATGCATTTACACATACTACTATGGGAATTGGTTGCTGGAGTTTCTGCACTTTTAGGAAAGGATTTATTCAACAACAACAACAAAAAATAACACAAAATTTCTGTGAAATGCAACTTATATGGTACAGCCACTTTACAAAAATACAGCGAATATACATTCGACTGTGAAATATATGTATTATTATCCCATTAGATAGATACTCTGCATATTTAGCTTAACTTTATTTTATTCGGTTGGAAATATTTCGTCTTCACTCTTCATTTATAAATCACTCAAACAGAGAAAATGGTTCAATTATTTCTCATCCGCCACCGAATTACTGAAAGGAATAACAGCCGATATAAATGTATGTATATAATAAATGAGCATAAATACACGATACATGACTAAACACGTAAGTACACGTAAGTATTGACAACTGATACGGATTCCTAAAAGCTTATAAATATATTGTAAATTATATTCGAAATGAATTAAATCAATAAACTAAGATCGGGAGCGGTGGCCAAATAAGCCACTCTCCTTAAACAAAATATATTATGAAAACACGAAGAATGGAAAAAACAAGATCCCCCCCAATGTTGACGACCACCGCAAACGATATAAGGAATGGAATGTCCGAACTCTTTACAGAGACGGTGCCTCTATCCAACTGGCGGATTTCCTCGACAAATACAAGACTGACATCACCGCCATACAGGAAATGAGATGGACGGGACAGGGATGCACACGACAAAAAAACTGTGACATCTTTTACAGCTGTCATGCAGAAAGACACGAATTTGGATGTGGTTTCATAGTCGGCAAGAGACTTTGACACCTGGTCTCGCGGTTTAAACCTGTAAATTGTTCTGGGAGACTTTAATGCAATAATAGGAAGGGAAGATGTTCTTGGTCCATCGTTCGGTAAATTCAGCCTGCATACCGACACGTCAGACAACGGGTTTAGGCTGGTTAGCTTCACAGCGGGAAGGAACATGGTAGTGAGTGGAACCAGACTCCAGCATAAAGATATCCACAAGGCAACTTGGCTATCGCCCGATCAAAACACCAAAAATTTAATTGATCATGTGGTAATTGATGGCAGGCATGCATCTAGTGTCATGGACGTGCGTGTGATCCGTGGAGCTTATATTGGCTCGGATCATTATCTGGTTGCAGCCAAGGTGCGCACAAGATTGAGCAGAGCGAAAAACGCACGTCACCAAACACAAAGAAAGCTGGACATTGCGAAGCTGCAAACCCCAGAGATAGCTACTGCCTACTCCAACCAGCTCTCGCCATTTTTTAGGACACAACGCCTCTACTTATACACAGTGGCAGCATATTGCGCATTCCATCGCAACCACCGCAACAACCGTGCTAGGATATGAAAAGCGGCGCTCAAACAAATCCTGGTACGATGAAGAATGTCGCATAGCGTCTGAGGAACAGGATGCTGCTTATAGGGCAACGTGACAGCCAGTTGTAACCCGTGCTGTTAGGGAACGCCGTAAGGAGAAAGCAAAACAGGCGAAACAGCTATTTAGGCGAAAAAAAACGTCAGATGAAAGAACGGGAGAACGAGGATATAGAGCTATACAGGGATAGATGTGAGGCCCAAAAATTTTACCAGAAAGTAAGAGCCTCCCCACCTGCAAGGACAAGGATGAAAATCTGGTCACGGATACGCAGAGTGTGTGGCACATATGGTGATGATGATCATGAGAAAAGCTGCAGTAAACACGAGTGGCACTATCTACAACAAAAGCCACATGCTACTCGCGAACGCTGATGACGTCGACATCATCGATCGAAAACTGCGGCATGTAACTGCAGCCTTCTCAGGTATACAGAAGGAATCAGCGAAAATTGGTCTAACGGTGAACGTGGACAAAACGAAGTTTTTAGTTTCAAC
This sequence comes from Muscina levida, assembly GCA_964034835.1. Classification (NCBI taxonomy): domain Eukaryota; kingdom Metazoa; phylum Arthropoda; class Insecta; order Diptera; family Muscidae; genus Muscina; species Muscina levida. The sequence continues at coordinate 99,468,998 of OZ035880.1, forward strand.
AAACAAAGAATCTACTCGTTTGTGAAACTGCGTGAACGTTGGCAACTATAATTTCGAGGTGGTAGATAATTTTGTCTACCTAGGCTCCGCCATCAACAAAGCAAATAATGTCAGAATAGAAATCCGGAGAAGAATCCTGCTTGCAAATAAATGCTACTACGAACCAAGCAAGCGATTCAATGACAGAGCCCTCTCTCGACAAACAAAACTCCAGCTATACCAGATACTGGTTCTACCAGTCTTAATGTATGGCTCAAAATCCTGGGTTATGACACATGCGGATGAATTGATTCTGGCGGTATTCGAGAGAAAAATACTCTATAAAATATCATCGTTAACGGAGAGTATCGACGTCGTATGAATCATGAGCTGTACGGGCTGTACACTGATATTGACGTGGTCAAACGCATTAAGGTGCAACGGTTGCGTTGGCTAGGTCATGTTGTACGCTTGGACGAAAATGCACCAGCTCGAGAAGTCTTCGACAATGAACTTGATGGACGGCGTAGACGAGGGCGATCAAAACTCCGTTGGAAAGACCAGGTTACTGAGAACCTTACAGAACTCGGTGTGACTAACTGGAGAAGAAGTGCAGAAGATCGAGGCGCTTATAATATTTTTCTACGTGCGGTATATAATGCACTGGGATTGCAAAGAAGTACCAGCTTAGTAAGTAAGTAATCTTCTTAAATGGGTATAAGAACCCTATCTTAATATTAACCAGATTAAAGTCGATCTGATTAATATATCTGTAAGAAAGCCATTATCACCTATATTACAAATACAATGCAAATATATTTGTATTTCTTTATTCAGTACATATATTGGTTTCTGTAGATTATAAACGTAAATGTCCTATCAGATAACATTTTCATTTTCTAATTCAGTTATCTTCCACAGAAGATACTATCAAAATCTCAAATATGCCTACAATAAAGCCAAGTCAAATAAAACCGCTTTTGACTTTTGAGAATAATATCTTAGCTCTGGGGATAATCATTACATGATCTGGGGGTTGACCGTTCGGTGATTCACCAAACTGGGATGCTTCTAGTGTCCGAGCTGAATTGTCAATTGATATGAAAGTTAACAGAGTGGATTCTCTCTCCAATGAGGATTCTATCTTCACTTTTATGGTTAATCTTAGTCAATGAACTACTTTTCGAATTAAAGATGGTCGGTCGAATATCAGGTATTTGCCTACGCCGATGATCTTGCTATCATTTGTACGAATAGAAACCTTACTTTACTTCACACTTGATTTTGGGACTCAATACTGAGAACTGCATATGCAAGGAGACCTAAAGAGAAGAAGTTCTGCATTATTCGTTTTGTCAAGTTACATGCCATAATAATTTAATATCAATTTTAAGTTAGTAAGTATCGTATAAAGAATTTGTCACATTTTAGGCTCTTTTGTTGACATAACATAAGACTATATGGTGGCGTATGATTATCATAAGTAATATTCCACGTAAATCATACGCCACGGAGTACAACAGTTTTATTGTAACTTCTACAAACTAAACCCAGTTCCAAATCATTTGGTGAATGGAAAAGTTAAATTGCTGCTTATGTAGGGAACGTTATACAAACAGATTAAAGGAATTGTAATTTTTAATTTTTTTAAATTCGTTTCAGCTAAATCGGACCAGTGGTTCTTGAGTAATGCCAATCAAAAGAGCCTAAAACGTGACAAATTCCCCTATACGATACGTACTAACTTCAAATCGATATTAAATTATTATGGCATGTATTTTGACAAAACGAATGATGCAGAACTTCTTCTTTTTCAATGAGGTAAAAAATGTTGTACTGTGTAATTTAATATAGTGGCTATAGCCATGCGCTAGTGACTGTCTCCAAAGGTCGCTTTGTAATGTTATACAGTTTGGTAGAGATTCCTTTATAAAAAATACATTCTGAATTCCTTGACACAAATCCATAGATACGCATTGATTAGTGTTAGTGGGTTTGTTCAATGTTGTAAACACATTGAATAGATACTAGAACTTATCATAAAAAGAGCTGATAGTTTTACGACGAGGTATACATTAGTACGAGAGGGTCGTAAAATATTTGTTTTATAGCTTATCTTTATGCCTCACGCTAATGACAAGCATACGCATAGCGTTTGGGTAGTTACTGTGCGTATTTCGGCAAGGACCATGATAATAATGTGTGTGGTCGTACTGTAGACACAAAATGCCTTTCTCATAAAATGTTAACTATAGATTGAGTATATAAAAGAGAAAATATCTTTGAATAAGTTGTCATTCACTCCAGAAGCATATTCGAGTGTGTTCGCATATTCAGTTCGATATGCTAAGAGCACACTGGGGTAATGAACACAACGTCAGGTATTGCACTTAATGACATTCAAAACATCCCAACTACTGATATCATGGCTGAATCGGCTGTCGCCACACCGGATCAACTCAATTTTCGTAACAACGAACTACTGTTTTCCTATTCCTTGATGTTGTCGAATGCAGCTTTGCAGTAGTGTAAAGTCAATTGGCATATAATATCTCAAACAACTGACGTTCGGACTCGTGGTTAAATTGTAGTTTCCGTTATGTTTGTGTGAATCTAAATATAGAAGAGTGTTAATTCACAATAATGCAAACTGCTCTTCCATATCTCATTCATGGGTTGTAAAAAGAATATTTTGTGTTTGAGTATCTATCTTAAAGTCCTTAAATCTAATTGTAAAAAAAAAAAAAAAAAAAACTATAGCCCACATACAGTTTCCCTCTATTTTGTAATACGAAAATTGCCCAATATTTCAATAAATCTGATGTATGATTAGAAATATACAATATACTTGTTGATAAGCGTTTGTTAGCAAATTTTTTTAAAATTTAGTGTCAATTTCCAACAAACCACTGATTTCTATGCATTATTGAGCAGATTTGTGGTTTGTAGAACTACACAGAGGCTTCCGTTGTATTTTAACCACATATGTATTTCTAAATATGTGTCTGTTCAGTAACAATACCCAGCGGAGGATTTTCCACCAGTATTCATATAAGTATGTAGCAGGCCTATTAAAAGGCCTTTCGGATTCAAATAAAATTGCTTCAGAAAAATGGAGGATACATATTATCTGTAAATTGTTACAGAAGACTTACTCGACCACTTAATGGCATTATAAAAGACTAGTACTATTCTTAATGAAAAGATGTAAGAAAAAAATAAAATGGACCCCCCCAAAATGTTGAAGACCACTGCAAACAAATTCAGGACCATAATTTGAGGATATGCACCTGGAATATAAGAACACTGTATAGACCAGGTGCCTACATCCAACTGGCGGAAGTCCTCGAAGAATACAAGGCTGACATAACCGCTTTACAGGAAATCCGGTGGTTGCCAAGAGATTACGACACCTAGTTTTACGGGTTAACCCGGTGTGTGCACGAATAGCTACCAGTCAAGACAAAGATTTAACACATTACACTTATATGTGTCAATGTTCCGACAAAAGAAAAAAGTGATGAGGACAAATACGTGTTCTACAAAAGCCTAGAAAATTGATATGACAGTAGCCCGAGCCATGACATCAAAATTGTACTAGACGATTTTAATGCTTAAATAGGCAAGGTCTGCACACCGAAACGTGGAACAATGACTTCAAACTTATTGATTTCTCTTCGGCAAGAAATATGGTAGTTAGCAGCACTAGATTTGACCATAGAAATATTTATAAGGCAATATGGTTATCTCGAGATAAATTGACGAGGCATCAGATAGATCACGTAGTAGTCGTTGGAAGAAACACATCGAGTGTTCGCACAAGGCCAAGCACGGGGAAAAACGTTCGTAACCAGGCACAACGAAAGTTGGACATCGGTAAACTGCGGTCCACAGAGGTAGAGGACGCCTACTTCAACCACCTAACTTATTTGCTTCGGAATGATCCAACCCCTGATGATATAACCTCGCAGTAGCAATATATAGCCGACTCCATAGAACGGACTGCGAGAAGCGTACTGGGGTACTAAAAGCCGTCTCAAGAAAATGCGTAGTACGATGATGAATATCGCAATGCCACGAGAAGGCGGATGATGCTTACAGGGTGAAACTGCAGCAGATGAGTGCACAGAGTTACTCTGAAGTAGAGGGAAAGCCCGAAAGTTCTACCAGAGAGTTAAGGCGAGAATGCGTGGAACAGCCCTACGGGAAAATGAACCGGTACAGTACCAGACCCTGGACAGGTTCCCTGGGGTGCATGAACCGGTTCTACTTCCGGAACTTTTGTATGTCGAGAACCGGTACGTTTTGAATGGGGTTGGCCATTAAAGTGTCAATTGACACCTAACTGATACTTTGTGATGTTTCTTGAACCGGTCCAATATTACTTGCCCTATGACAGGTTCAGTAAAAACCAGTCGCAAATGACTCCGAAATGAACCGGCTTTAGATGACATCTCCTTGAGAATGACAAAGAAAATATTATATTAAATTTTCATTTTCTTATACTAAACCAGTACAGAAATTTCAGTCAGTTGAACTGACTGATAAATACCATCACCCAATATAAGATATTGTTTAAGTCTTGTGTTATTGAAATTAACCGATTTGTAATTAAAATCAGTTAGAAAGTTTCAGTCCGGCAGCCCGACTTACATTTACCCTTACCCTCAGTAAAATAAATAATTTTCTATTATATTGATATTATTACTCGATTTCGAAAGTGGGCGGAGTGGTACATTTGTATGGGAGGTACGAGAAGGGGTGTGGTTAGGCTTCCAGATTTATTCTCCATAACTTTATCCTGTTATAGCTTTACTAATTACAGAATTTGAGCACGATTGCGTTGGCTGTACTGATATTATTACTACATCCCTAAAGTGGGCGGAAAGGTACATTTGTATGGGAGGTACTATAAGGGGCGTCGCTAGACTTCCAATTTTTTCTCCAAAACTTTGTCCTGTTATAATATAACAAAATACAGAATTTGAGCACGATCGTGTCGAGTGTATTGATATAATTACCTTATTTCTAAAGTGGGCGCAGTGGAACATTTGTATGGGAGGTACCAGAAGGGGCGTGTCTAGATTTCCAGATTTTTTCTCCAAAACTTTATCCTGCTTACACTTTACCACATACAGAATTTGGTCACGATAGCGTTAGGTCTTTTAATAATATTAATCAATTTCTAAAGTGGGCGGTACCAGATGTGTATGGGAGGTACCAGATGGGGCGTGGACAGACTTCCAATTTTTTTCTCCAAAACTTTATCCTGTTATAGCTTTACGAAAAAGAGAATTTGGTTCCGATCACGTTTAATTTATTGATATTTTTTCACCATCTCTATAGTGGGCGGAAAGGTAGATTTGTATGGGAGGTACCAGAAAGGGCGTGGCTAGGCTTTCAAAATTTTTTCCAAAACTTTATCCTGTTATAGCTTTACTAAATACAGAATTTGGGGACGATCCCGTAGGGTGTATTGATATTATTACTCGATTTCTAAAGTGGGCGGAATGATGTATTTGTATGGGAGGTACCAGAAGGGGCGGGGCCATGTAGCCCATTTGCAATACCGTAAGTAGTTTTGAGAAAATAATAACTCGTGCAAAATTTCAAAACATTTGGTTGCGTCTTTCGAAAGTTATCGTGCGAACCAGCCGGACAGCCACCGGACAGACAGACAGACGGACATAGCTCAAACGACTTAAAAAGTCATGAATCGAATTTGGTTCAAAGAAACCTATTGTCTAAAGTCACTCCTTCTATGTGTTACACTTTTGGCTCGTATCAAATGATATATATCTTCATCCCTAAGGGTGATGGTATAAAAATGGGATCCATATGGGTATTTCCAGGGAAGGACGGACGATTTTATAGTAAAAATTGCTATATTTTTAACTTGTTGTTTTTGTAAGCATATAATAAATTTATTGAACTTTAACAAAACAAACTTTATATATCGTTGGAAAGTCTCTTCTTTCCAAATCCGCTGAGAAACTTTAAATCGGTTCATATTTATCCTCGTAACTAGCTTATAAGTGAGTTTTTTACCCTTAACTAAAAGTTTTAGGGGTTTTGGGAAATTTGCAAAACAGATTCTTGTAGTGCTCAGAAGCACCTACCAGAAAAATAGTATAATTTTGCAGGTATTGTTTTTTTTTTAGCTCTGTGTTATCCATAGAAATATGCGTGTGTCCGTAACGTGTGTCCGCAACGCACATTTGGATTGAAGTAGCATAAAAGGTAAACTTTTTTTAATTGTGGTGTAAGTTGTTTATAAATGTTGTTTATTTTACAAAGGAGAATATACTGATCACATAAGAAATTTCGCTAAATTTCACAAACTTTCATAGACACTTCAAGTTGCAGTGGAAATTTGTGTGTGTCCGTAATGCACTTTGTTTTAGTCATAATTTTGAATACAACATTTTGAGGAAAGTTTCATTAACATAACATTATAGAACATAATGAACATAATCTTCAAAATATTTAAACTTTTCGAGAAAACTACAAAAAAAGAAAAAAACGTGCGTCCGCAACGCCAGGAAATACCCATATATATTTTTTGGTTTTTAGTTTTAATAAATTTTTCAAAGAACGTAAATTATATTTAATTAATCTTTAAAGACTTAAAAATGGTGAGATCAACATAAAAATTGAGTTAATGAAAAAGTTAATACTTATTATATATCCATTTCATATGCATTTTCACTGCTGTTTTTGTTTCTAGGCGAGTTTTTTTTAGATGGCGTTTTTTTGCTTAACCCTCATGTGAGTGACAGGGTACCCAGGCACCCCTTTCATTTTCATGTGAAAATATTTAATGGATGCAGATGGTTTACAAAGCTCAAACATTTTGACAGCTCGTAACTTTTAATTGTTTCTATATTATCATTGGACTTTATACACCTTTAAGAGAGTGGCAGGGGTACCTGGGTACCCCAAAGTAAAATCAATGAAACTACATGAAAGAAACTTTTTGTTCGGAATAACATTTTACGTACAGTACGATGAGAAAAATATCCAAATTTCATACAATTTGTATGTGGGTACCAGGGTACCCCTGTCACTCTGGTGCTTTTTTGTCACTCACATAAGGGTTAATATATTGTCTTTCTAATATTTCCCCCGACATCAGTTATGGCGGCGTTGTTCTGACTTTTCTACTTATTTATAAACAACACCATTGGAAACACAACCACGGAATACTACAGATCAGTTAAATTGACATTTCTTTAACACTTTAAATCCAGTTTGGTGACACATCCCCTCTTAACCCGTCCTGAGATAGGTGCACTCAGGTAAATTAACACCACTCCTCCAACGACAGCGATGGCCAGAGAGATCATTTCAGAAAATTACTGGATACGGACACCACCCCAGAAAATCCCGCTGCAATCCATTATGATGGTATTAACTGACCAACTCCGAGCCAGGGCGTGATATGTGTCGCATAATCCCGCGTTAAAAACAACAAAGCGGCTGGAGCCGATGGTCTTCCTGTTAAATTGTTTAAGGCAGGCGGGGAGGAGCTAAGTAAGAGCATACATCAGCTGATGGAGAACATTTGGTTAGAGTAGACCATGCCTGGGGATTAGTGCCTCAGTCTGTAATGTCCCATATACAAAAAAGGAGATCGTAGTGAATGTAAGAACTCATGAAAAGAAGATTAACACCTACCACCTCTTTGTCTACTACAAAGCTGACTTCAACTTTCCGATAAGGAATAGGTTATATGAGCCCATAAAAAAAAAAACTTAATTTCCCTTTGCACCCCAGGAATGAGGTATGGGATAGCTTCTCGCGTTGTTGTGAAGTAACACGCTTTCTATTTTTAGATTCACAACTAACGGCACCTACTTGTTTATCGACGAATGCGAACGTCACTGTTTGAGAAGCTCTTACTAGACACGACGATTGAATCAACGCTTAATACTGCGAAGTTGCTGTCAACAACATTCAAGGGAAGCCGACAATGAAAGAAAATTTTATTTATTTTTTTTTTCTTTTAAGATGACTGGAGCCAGGTTTGAACCTGCGATCTCTCGCATGGTAGTCGCGTGTTCTAACCACTTTGCCACGGCCGAGTTTAATATTCCTGCAAAACTAATTCGATTTGGCAGTAAACCTTGGAAAACACTAAATCCACGATTAAGATTGGTAAGGATCCCTCTGAACCATTTAACACGGAAAGAGGTCTCAAACAAGGCGCTATCTTTTCCTGTACACTATTTATAAAAGTTATAGAGAAGGTGATGAGAAAGGCTGCTGGCAACATGTCTGGCACCATATTCCACAAGATCCACATGCCACTAGCCTATGCCGAAAATTTCGGGTTGTTACTGCAGTTTTCTCATCACTAGAAAATGAGTCTGCAAAAATAGGTTTCAGGGGAAAAATAGATCAACAAGGACAAAATAAAAATAATGATTTCAGCGAACTAGAAATCTTCTCGATGAGTTTACCTATCTCGAATCTTCCGTCAAGACGAAAAATAATGTTAGCCAAGAAATCAAGCGGAGAATAGTTCTCGCCAATAGATGATTTTACGGACTTCGGCAACACTTTAGTAACACCACCTTATATCGGGATACTAAGAAACAGCAATACAAGGTGTTTATTTTACCCGTTCAGTTGCATGCTGGCGAATCGTGGGTGCTAACGATAACGGACATTCAAAATCTGAGAGAATTCGAGAAAAAAGTACTTTGAAAAATTTATGGACCATTGAGCCATGAACCATGAGCTGTATGAGCTTTACCACGACATAGCTTAAAGAGTCAGAATCCAACGACTTCGATGGCTGTGACATGCTGCCATGATGGATGTAAATGCTTCGGCGAGAAATATGTTTAAAGGCGATCCTGAAGGACGGCGCAGTGCAGGGAGACCCAAACTTCGTTGGAAGAACCAAGTGGTAGGCGACGTACCACCAACTGGTAGGACTAACTGAAGAACGCACGCAGAAGACCGAAACGTGTGGAATTCTTTAATACTTCAGGCCTCTAATTTATGAAACATGTTCGTAATTTGTTATAATCCACTTAAATAAATAATAAAGTAAGTAAAATGTTTATTAAGTCTTATTTTAAACTGGTAGAAACTTAGGTTAGGTTAATGTGAAAGCCACCTACATCGTAGCTCACTTGGGTCCTTTTAAAGATCCCGTTGTGATACGATTTAAATGTTCGCACCAATACTACCTACTCTACTTAATAAATGTCGCAAAGTCCACCATTGTGGTGGCATTTGTCAGTAGATTAACCCTTCCACATGCCGTGGAACCTAAGTGAGAATTTTCGAAGTAATGCACATGTTCTCCAGGGATCTGATGGCCGCTTTACTATATTTACTTAATTTTCTCCGAGGGGATTTTAGTTACCATTATTCTCTGCTACAGTAATCTGGCAGCCTAATCGACAGTTGCAAATTCAACCCCTTTGTAAGTTAAGCCGTCGAAATTCGTATTATAATGAGTTTCAATGAATTTGATGTAAACATTTAATCACTACTCAACACGAAATTGAGGCCCTGCTAAACTCTCCTTTTGCCCCTGGGTTCATTTAAATTTTGTTGCGAATATTTGGTTACCTCAGCTTTTATGCGGAAGTTTTGTTTTATTGTAGGAATGAAAAGAGCATTGGTCACACAGTTCATGAATAACTTATTTAACCCATTCATATACATACATAGATACATTGCAACAGAATGTTCATTATGATTTATAAAACATGAGCAGATTTTTTCTATTTCAAGGAGATGCAGTACTTTAAAATACTAAAGTCACACAAGTATTATTGATGTAGTGGTTTGCATACAAAGGCAGATCTGCGAAGAAGAATATGTTATAAAAGACAATATATAACCAGTACAGAAATTTCAGTCAGGTAGACTGACTGATAAATACCATCAACTAATATAAGATATTGTTTATGTCTTGAGTTATTGAAATTAATAGAATTTTAAAATAAAATTACTTATGTATTATTTTTTGTCTGCATGTAGAGCAAAAACATACAAAATTTTACCTATTTGTACAGAAGGTACAATTAGGAGTAGCACAACGTGTCTAATTTTTTTTGTAAATCAACGTTCAATGATCGCTTATCTTGGCAAAATTTGTCTGAATTCAGTGTACATACAAAAATGATACGTATGTAAAAGGGGAAATATCCCATATATTTATATGGGAGGTACCAGAATGGATGTGCCAAATAGTAAGCTCTCTGCGGTGTCGCCTCTTATCACAAGATAAATTAACCGACCAATTTCCAATATCCCACAAGTGTCCGTTTACAAGTTATGGAAGAAATATTAATTTTCGAAGAATAGGTAATTTTGTATGGGAGGTACCGGAAGGCGTGAATCGAGATAGTCCATGTTCATTTCTGAGTCTAATTTTCATAAGAGAACATCATACGCAAAATTTTCAGTTTCTAACAAAAAAGATATGTATGTAAAACTATGAGGGTCAATTCGGTCCTATGTATGGGAGGTACCAGAAGGGGTGTTTCAAATAGTTAGGCTCTCTGAGCTATCACCTCCTATCAGAACATAAATTTATCGACCAACATTCATTACCCTCCAAGTGTCCTTTGGGAAGTTATGGGAGAAATATAAATTTTCCAAAAATAGGTAATTTTGTATGGGAGGTACCAGAATGCGTGAACCGATATAGTCCATAAAAAAAAACTTAATTTCCCTTTACACCCCATGAATGAGGTATGGGATAGCTTCTCGCGTTGTTGTGAATTAACACGCTTTCTATTTTTAGATTCACAACTAACGGCATCAACTTGTTTATCGACGATTGCAAACGTCACTGTTTGAGAAGCTCTTACTAGACATGTCGATTGTCTCGACACTTAATACTGCGAATTTACTGTCAACAACATTCGAGGGGAGCCGACAATGAAAAAAAACAATTTTTTTTTAAGATGACTGGAGCCAGGTTTGAACCTGCGATCTCCCGCATGGTAGTCGCGTGTTCTAACCACTGTGCCACGGCCGGTCCATATTCATTCCTAATTCAACTTTTCATAAGCGACCATCATTCGCAAAATTTGAGTGAATTCAGTTTACTAACAAAAAAGATATGTATGTAAAACTATGAGGGTCAATTCTGTCATTTGTATTGGAGGTACCAGAAGGGGTGTGGTAAAGGTTTTGGTTTCATAGAGTTTGTCTACTATTGCAAGATAAATAATCTGACCAAATTTAAATATTCTCCGATAGTCTGTTTGGCAGTTATGAAAGAAATATTAATTATCCAAATATAGGTAATTTTGTATGGGAAGTACCAGAAGGGTTGAAGCTATTCAGCCCATTTTCAATCCCATAAGTTCGTTTTGAAAAATATTATTACTGGTAAATTTTCATACCGATCCGTTAAGGATTACTTGAGTTATCCTGCTGACCAGCCAGCCAGCCAGACAGACGGACATCAATAGTCTTAAAAAGTCCTGAAACGAATTTGGTCTTAAGATACTTAAGACGTTACACTTTTTTTCGTATCAAATGATATATACCCTTATCCCTAAGGGTGATGTTATAAAAACGATTTTAGAAAAAATAGACATGACACAATATAAACGTTAACCGTAAACATAGTACAACATATGATTTTGGGACTCAGTTCTGAGAATTTCATGTAAAAGAAATTCATGTAAGAAATTCTGCATCATTCGTTTTGTCTAGTTGGCTGCATTAGTAATTTAATGGCCATAAATTGTTTTTGTTCAAGGTGTATTTTGACCACTTTTTCCCTTTTTGTGTCTGAAGCAAAGTTGTATATGTTGAATAGGGCAAAAAATGCGGACCAAACCTACCCGACAAAAGTACAGTCAGTGCCTTAAAAATCGCAAAAATTCCCATTTTTGTGAAAAGAAAAAATTGTTGTATTACATAATATTTTTGGAAAATATTTCCAAATATCATGTTAATTTTATTCAAGAAAAAAACCACGGCTCAGTGATGAAGTAAAGAAAAGTAAAGATATAGTTGGTAGGTATAAAACACAAAAATTTTGGACCGATCGGATCACGCCTACTAGCACATTCCATACAAGTCGGCTATTCGTGTATAGCAGGCATTCTCACATCAGTACTAATACATTTTGACTGTGGACTAGGAAAATGCAGAGGGAGCATTGTTATTTGGTTGTTTCGAAAAAAATCAATCTCTCATGCTTTATCAAATATCATAAATATTCCTAATGGACTTAGATTACACATCGTCTCATTGTATGGTATTGGTTAACTATCGAGTTATTGAAATGTAGAGATTGAAATTGGAGCGATACGACTTTCGGTTGTATGGGCAGACAGGACATACGGCAAAATTTTAGAATGGGTTACAGACGACAAATGTGAAAAGTTAATTTTAATATCTCTTGGTCATCTTATATGGTCATCTTGTATGAGAATACCGAAAGGGTCTGAGAACTCTTTAATTCGGACAAAAACCTTAAAGATATCTGAAATTGAAATGGGTGGAGTAAACCCCCAAAATGTGAATTATAGGGCCAATTTTGGTAATTTGTATGAGAGGTATACCAAATGGGTGAGTCGAATGTTTTGAATTTCTGTGATTTTGCATACTACTACTAGATACATTTACCGATAAAATTTTTTTATTCTCCAATTGTCCTTTTGAAAGCTAAGGGAGAAATATAAATAAATAAATGCATAGAAAAGACCACAAGGTCAGCGGAAATAGTCCATATTCATTTCTTAGTCAAAGTCTCCAAAGCGTATATCTTATGCAAAATATGTATGAATTCAGAAAACTTACAAAGATGATATGTAATGTAGAAATTTGTGGGTGGATTTTTATGATCTGTAACCGCAAGGTAATGAAGGTAAGGCAAGGTAAGCCTTTTGAAGTTATTGGAGAAATTATTATTTTTATTTTTAAAAAGGGACCGGCCGTGGCATTTAAAAAAAAAAGAAAAAAAAAATTTCTTCATTGTCGGCTCCCCTCGAATGTTGTTGACAGCAACTTCGCAGTATGTGTCAAGTCAATCGGCGTGTCTAGTAAGAGCTTCTCAAACAGTGACGTTCGCATTCGTCGATAAACAAGTAGGTGCCGTTAGTTGTGAATCTAAAAATAAAAAGCATGTTAATTCACAACAACGCGAGAAGCTATCCCAAACCTCATTCATGGGGTGTAAAGGGAAGTTAAGTTTTTTTTTATTATTTTTAAAAATTAGGTCATTTGTATGGGAGGCACTAGAAGGGGTCGGCCGATATAATCCATATTCATTCCACAGCAAAATTTGTATAAACGTTAATCTTACAGTCTCAATCTCAGTGTACTTAGATAAGTATGTAAATTTATTTTGCCCACTTCGAAATCAAAATCTTTATTTTAGAAATTCGGACATTTCCACAAACAGGTAAATTTGTATGGGAGCTACCAGAAAGGGTGGGGCTATTCTGCCCATTTGCAGTCCAAAATCTTAATTTTAGATATTATTGATATTCGTAAATTTGCATACGGATCAGATAAGGTTTACTCGAGTTAGACTGCCGAAAAAAGTCCTGCATCGAATTTGGTATTGAGATACTTGGGTTCTAACACGTCTCCTTCGATGTGTTCCACTTTTTCTCGTATCAAATGATATATACACCGATCCCTTTTCAATTTTTAATTAGCAGAAATATTGTGATGTAAAAATGGTCATACTGCACTATGTTTGTTTGTTTTATAATTTTTGTTCTGTGTTCATAATAATATTTCTTATGCAACACATCGCTGTGAGTTTATGCTAAATCTTACTATAATTTTATAAAACAACCTCTTTTAAATCAAGAAAGAAAAAAAAACACATTCTTGTACTTTTTCTACATACACAATAGTGGTATTTTCATCACCACGACTGTAAAATACTTATTCCACAACAACATTGTCGCTTACATATGAACAAAAGTAGTTCTTTGCTCTGCTCGAGTTATTTCCAAATTGTATGACATTAAACATTTAAAATAAATGACATGTCAGTGATGTAAAATTTTTCAAAAGAAAACTTACATTCATTCATACAATTATGTACGTACACATGAATAATTGCACAGGTTTATGACATGTTTTTGAACGATGGTGTAAGGTTGGAAGTGTTGTGGTTGTACCCTCTTTTGTTTGCATTGAAAATGTCCAAATTAACATGTGCACTTACTCCCACACACAAAGCAGTAATAGTTTCTATATTCGAGTGTATTATGTAAAATGTTGTTGCAGTAAATTCGTTTGAAATTTAAAACTTTAAATTCACTATCGTTCAAGGGTGGATAAATTGTATTAAACTGACTACCACGTTACTGGATATCGGCGTAAAATTGCAGTATACTTTTCAAAAACACTTCAAACTTATTTACAGTAAAGATATTTTGTATAATTAGAAAATTTATTTAAAATAGAAAAAAATTAAGAAAATATGTAATCGTCAGAAGTACGCTAATAATCAGACAAATGGTATGTATTAGATTATATTATAATCTAGAAGCTATGTATTACACAGTACAAAATTTTTCAGCGCACTAATTCGGGACTCAATTCTCTCAAGGTGGATTTTTGGTACTTTTTATATTTTAACACGATTATATTTTTGTGTAGCGTAAGGAATATTTCTTTTGTTTTTGAAGGAAAGCAGGAATGTCATAGCAATTCCTAATCGATAACACTTCTGACAGACAATTTTTTCAACGCGCTTTTCTTTCGTATATACTGACTTACGTATGAGTAATAAATTAAATTCCACATATCTCATACGTTTTGGCATGGGTCAATTTCATATCGTCACATAATATGCTATGACCAGGGCAACCGGAAATATGCTACAGCATGTTCTTTTTACAACGAGATATTAACAAATGGGTAATGTATTTACACGTTTCATGGTCCTACAAGCGTTTTGAGACCTATTTGTTAGAGCATATTTTGGCATATTTTACCCATAACGTCATATTTCGAGAAATTTTAGTTTTAGGAGCATAATTTTAAAAAAAACCTTTTTTTAAAGCATAATTTATATTTTTTAGGCCATATTTTTTCAAAAATATCCTTTTTTTTAAGCATATTTTGTGTTTTTGACATTATTTTTTTTTGTTCGTATAAAGAAGTGTCTTTGCAACTTTGGTTTTTTAAAATGTAACAGCCAAATCATGTTTTACACAACTGTGAATCTTTTAACGCGATTTCTTATTCAATAAGTAAGCAAAACATAAAAAAGAGGTGCTTTTCAACCACCACCGATTTCGACCCTGGACATAATGCCTAAAGCTAATCCGATAAAAGCAACAAATCTAAAGGCGGTTGTAGAAAAGTTTCCAGACTTACGAGCTGATGGTAGATTACTCTATTCTAAAATCTTCAGCAAAGTTATTCCAGCAGATCGCAGAAAGTGAAAATAAGCAGACCAAACAATTATTTTATGCTGACATTCCACTTTACAAAATGAGAAATCAATATATAAGAACACTATTTGAGGAATACACGGACTACAACGACTGCATGGACTATATACGAGCAAAACTAAAAAAACCCATTTATATGGATCTCAATCGATGAAACTATAGATGCAACAGACAGAAATGTGGCAAAAATATTAGCGGGTGTATTAAGGAAATTGCAAGTGAGAAATTTTTACTAAATACAGCAGCCTTGGAAAGGGCTTATTACTCAACAATTGCTAGACTGTGGGACGACGGCATCAAAAATCTGGACGCCAACTTCAATAAAAATAATGTTTAGCTTTTTGTGACGGATGCAGTTCCATACATGGTAAAGGCTGCAAAAGCTATAGAGGCATTTTATCCGAAAGTGCCGCATGTGATATGTATTGCTCATGGTGTCCATCGATTGTGTGAATGTATTAGGAATTTTTATGAAAACGTAAATAAAACTATTGCTAATGTGAAGGAAGTTATTTTGAAAAGCTCCATGTAGAGAGGAACTTTTTAAACAAATGTTTTCAGGCCTTCCATTACCTCCAGAAGCTATAACAACACGATGGGTAACATGGCTTAAAGCAGTTAACTACTATGCCAACAATTGTGAAGACATTTTATAGGTCCCAAGTGCATTAAACGATGAGGATGCACAATTCATTAAAACTTCAAAGGATGTATTGACAGACCCCCAAACTAGATCTGACTTGATTTATATTGCTTCAAATTACGGTTTTATTGCAAAACATATTAAAAATTTGCAAACATCAGGTCTCATGCTTATTGAACAAGTTCAGGTGAATGAAGACACTTTTAAATTGATAGATAACACAGTGCAATACATTTTCTCGGGGGTGAACCAAACCAATATCAAACGATAGCATTTGACGTCACTAACAAAACCCTAAACTCCATTTTGCTTCACTACGTCACAAATTTTTCTTACGTTGGTTTGAAGTTTGATTTTTTTGGTCAAAAGTTGAATCATGAATATGAAAAATCATATGTAAATTTACGTTTGGGGTATTTCATGTCTTCGGAGATCTATATTAAAACAATCAGGGGAATATTTTCTCAGAACATTTTAACCCTCTAGCTCCCAACCGTATGGGACATTTTAGGCCCAATTTTGAAAAACTGTTTAAAAGTCTACTTTGGACGGAGGTCAAGGATTAGAATCTTCGATAGAAATATTCTCTTGAAAATTTCACTAAGAGTCACCGAAGACAAATAACCTCTACGAATCAAAGGTTCCAAATAAAATCAAAATGAAATGTTAAAAAGTCTATTTTTGAGCAAACAGTGCAATGCACTTTTTCGGAAGTGAACCAAACCACTATCAAACGATTGCATTTGACGTCAGTAATAAAACTCTAAACTCCATTTTGCTCCACTACGTCACAATTTTTGTATACAGTGGGTTAAAGTTGGATGTTTTTAGTCAAAAGTAAAATAAAAGAAAATTTGGAAACAAGATGCTGCCTACATGGCCAAGTAGAAGTGGCGGGGGGTAACTCAACTCTTCAGAGAGAAAAATGCCGAAGGAGTAACGTGTAGTTAAATTATAAGGGCCTATGTTGAATGTGAACCACACCTAAACGTCAAGTTCTTTTCTGCATTTCATTTAACATTTCTCAAGGTGCAATTGATTCAAGAACTGAAGTCTCTTGACCATTCCAAACGTCCTCAATGGTCAGAATGGTGGCAAGAAATGGCAACAGTGGATGAATAATTTTCGAAGAAAATCATCTTCAGTGATGAGGCACATTTTCACCTCAGTGGATTCGTCAATAAGCAAAATTGCCGCATTTGGGCGAACGACAAACTCAATGGCCGTGTTATCTCACGTGGTGGCTATTGGCCGTCAAGATCATGTGATTTGACACTGTTGGACTGCTTTCTTTGGGGTTATTTGAAAGAAAAGGTGTACGTCGATAAGCCAGCAACAATTCAAGAGCTAAAGGATAATATAATTCGGCACATTTACGGCATGGAACCCCAATTATGCCTCAGCGTCATCGAAAATTTGGATCATCGGATGGAGGAGTGCCGCCGAAGTTGCAGTGGCCATTCGGCCGATATTTTGTTCCATTCATAATTGAACCATACCAATATTTTTATAATAAAAAGAAATTACAATGATTTTCTAAATAATTTGGTTTTATTTAAAATCAACATCGGCCCGTAAAATTTAACCACCCTTTAGAATAATGTGAGTATTGATATACTAGAGTAGAGGTTAAGCCCGACAATTTTACTACAAGATAAGTGGTAAGGTAAATGGACCCGTTCCAAATGAAGGATGGTTAGCTCGTTACCGACTCCAAGAGCATAACCTAGACTGTGCCTATCCGAGCTAAGCTGAGACAAAGTTTTTTAAGGTGGGGGATGCAATAGAGTTTAGAAAATATTTGACATCAGGAGAGCATACCCTAGGACTAAAATGTAGTGTACTGTGTCCTGTCTACCAAAAGGTGACCATAGTTACTGTAAAAACTACCGTGGAATAAACCACTTACCTATTGCGCATAAGGTTCTCTTTCAAGCATCAACATCGACTTTACGAGGCCATGTTTGAGTTTAGTATCCCTGCAAAAATAATACATCCCAGCTAGAGTACTCTTTCGAACACCAAATCGTCTATTAGAATTGGCAAGAATCTATCTGCGCCATTCGATATGACAAAATTTCTAAGACGGTTGATGGTTTTTCATGCATTATTTTTAACATAGCAATAAGAGCCACCTGCTGCTAGTTTATGCTGATAATATCGACATTATTGGTCGGACGTTGAGAGAGGTTACAGCTGTCTTGTCATCTGTTAGAAGGAGTCATCAAAATTACAGTAAACAGGGTCAAATCAAAGTTAATGGTGTCGTTGAACAAAGTGCCCTCTCGTTGGGAAGGTAGAGTGGACGTCGATAACTATTGCATTAAAGTAGTGGATGAATTCATCCACCTCGGTTCCGTCATGGACAAAAACAACAGTATCAGCCAACGGAGAATAGTACTCGGAGAATAGTACAGGTGTTAATTGGGATACATCACCTTATCTTCAAACTCCAAAGTTCAACTGAACCAGGTATTAATATTACTTGTCCTGCAGTATTCCTCTGAGTCTGGGGTGCATACAAAGGCGAATGCAGCTCATCTGGTGGTGTTCGAGAGAAAAATGCTCAGCAAAGTATATGGACCCATTTGCTTTTACGGTGTGTTCACGATTCGAATTAACCATGAGCTGTATGAGTTATACCACGACATTGATGTGGCCAAGCGAATTAATATACAGCGTTTACCCTGGCTAGGCCATGTGGTGGGGATGTATGAAGTATGCATTTGAATAGTATTGAACCAGCATCACGAAAGAGAGAGAGAGGGTTTGAGGGATACTCCAACTATGTTGGAAGGACCAGGTGGAGGACTCACTGACGGTGCTTAGCGGGGCTGAGTGGAGAAAGCGCGCACACGATCGTATCGAATGGAAATCTCTGATCATTCCGGCCTTTGACTTAACGAAAGCGAAGTTTTAGTTATCTAAAATAATCACGTTTGCAGAATTTCAAAAACTAAAATCCGACAGTTCCAGGGTAAGTTATAGATTAATAATTTCCAATACGGTAAAATTCAAAGTTTTTTCATGTGTTACGGCGTTAAATTAAACACCTAGTTAAGTTTGGACGAATTGTGTGAAACTATGCTCTAGTCAATGTTTCCAGAAATTGCAGTCTGGGATTGTAAATGCGTAAATTCTGTTCATATCAGTAATGATCGGATCGAAATTAAGTTATAGCTGTACGAAACTGTCTATCAACCAATTGCATAGCCAATATTAAGGTTTTACTATGTTAACACTTTATTCTGCAAGCAGCTTTCTTTTTATACCATCACCCTTAGGGATGAGGGTATATATCATTTGATACGACCCAAAAGTGCCACACATGAAAGGGGTAACTTTAGACCCTAGGTTGCTTTAAACCAAATTCGATTCATAACTTTTTAAGTCGTTTGAGCCATGTCCGTCTGTCTGTTTGGCTGGTATGCACGATAACTTTCGAATGACGGAACCAAATGTTTTGAAATTGTACACGAGTTAATATTTTCCCAAAACTACTTACGGTATTGCAAATGGGCTACATGGCCCCGCCCCTTCTGGTACCTCCCGTACAAATGTACCTTTCCGGCCACTTTAGAGATGGAGTAATAATATCAATAAATCCAACGTGATCGTACCCAAATTCTTTATTTAGTAAAGCTACAGCAGGATACAGTTTTTGAAAAAAAACTGGAAGCCTAGCCACGCCTTATCTGGTACCTCCCATACACATCTGGTACCGCCAACTTTAGAAATAGATTCATATTATTAATAGACGTGCCCACATTCTGTATTTAGTAAAGTTCACGCAGGATAAAGCTTTGGAGAAAAAATCTGGAAGTTTAGACACGCCCCTTCTGGTACCTCCCATACAAAAGTACCTTTCTGCCCACTTTATAGATAGAGTAATAATATCAATACACTCGACACGATCGTGCCCAAATTCTGTATTTTGTTAAGTTATAACAATGATCAAGTTTTGGAGAAAAAATCTGGAAGTCACGCCCCTTCTGGTACCTCCCATACAAATGTACCTTTCCGCCCACTTTAGAGATGGAGTAATAATATCAATACACCCAACGCGATCGTGCCCAAATTCTGTATTTAGTTAAGCTATAACAGGATTAAGTTTTGGAGAAATAATCTGGAAGTCTACACACGCCCCTTCTGGTACGTCCCATACAAATGTACAACTCCGCCCACTTTAGAAATCGAGTAATAATATTAATATAATAGAAAATCTTTTGTTTTACTGAGGGTAAGGGTCGGACTTCCCGACTGAAACTTTCTTACTGGTTTGTAAGTACACTGATTTTAGTCAAATTTTGCGTAAGTTGTACTGTTATGGAAATTAGAATCAGGAATGAATATGGAATATATCAGTACCTCACATAGAAAATAACATATTTTTGAAGAATTAAAACTTCCAAACGGGTACCTGGGGGATAATGAAATTTTGTCTGTTAATTTATATTGTGATAGGAGGCAAAACCTCAGAGAAGCTAACTATTTGTCACAATCATTCTGCTACCTCCCAAGACTTAAACAATATATTATATTGGGTGATGGTATTTATCAGTCAGTTTACCTGACTAAAATTTCTTTACTGGTTTTTTAATAATATCAAAACATTAATTTGGAATTAATTCAAGCTCAAGACCAGTGTTCTTTGAAAGAAGTTTATAGTAGGATAATATTCCCATAATGCCAGGCAGTCTGTACAGCTGTTTCGGATTCAGCCACGAATCCTCGTCAGCAGATTTTGGTACAATGATTGCAAATTGTTTATTAAGTCTTATGCATCAGAAGTCACAACAAAATGAGAATTCTTTCCTGAGTGCATAGACATGAAAGACTTCACAACCATTCACTGTGGGAAACCATTTTCTAAACTTCTTTCTTTCGAAACCCATAACAAAAATCCAACGGCTTTTTCAACATAAATAACCAAACAAGAAAGAAGTTTAGCAAAAATGTTTAAAAATTTTTGGTATGTGAATAATTTTAACATACACAATCAGTACAGCGGCCATAAAAAGTAGTTCCCCAGCCAGACGACTACTGGCAACAGTCATATTTTATAGATATAACCTTTCCTATTTTAACAACTACAAAAACAACAAAACCTTTTGTACAAGATGATAACTTTATATGTCATCCCACGTATGTTGCTATGATATGTGAATGTTAAAGGACATTTAAGGCTTAGTTTGTTCATTCCATTTTTGAGCATTAACAGGGGAATTATGGTAATCTTTTAAATGATTTATGTATTTTTCCTCTTACGCAAAATATCTAATGAGTGAAATAGATCTCATAAATTTTAATTTATGAATATTTTACTTTTTACTTGGTCAAGTGAAACCTAACACATGGTGTTTGGTTAGTTAATCCTTAGGGAGTAAAGGTTGAATTCGAAATTAATGTAATGTATGCAGTAAATTATGAAATAAGTGCATGTCTCTGTTTGAAAGTGAGTTTCATTAAAATTAATATATGTAAATACTTGAAAATACTACAAACTGATTAATTGTACATCTCTTAAATGTCTGTCTAACAAGGGGAATAAGCCGGAATAATTCTCCTCAAAATCGTCAACATATACAAGGTGGGCCAAAAGAAGTCATCCGATGTTGTTGGGCTTTAATTTTTTTCTAAATGAAAAACTTCGATTCTGTTCTTTGATTAAGTTTATTTGAAATATGTCTCGCTGGTAAAAGGGATGTGCCACACCCCTTTTCAAAAGTCGTTATGTCGGTCTGTATAAACTTAGTTTATACTTATTTTTAAGATACCATTGTGAATTATTGAATTATTGAATATGAAAGTACAAATACTGAATTAAGAAAGTGTACTATTTATAAATCACTATTGTGAATTATGTTATTAACGCCCACAAAATGAAATGTCATGTAATTGCTTAAAGACCAAGATAACCGAGGTCTCTTGGCACCTTTTTGTAAAAGTTATATTCTTCTGGTTTTGTAAGTCTATCAAGGTGAGCACGATCTGACAAAATAAAGTTTATAAGTATACTCAATACTTTTTAATTGTCCCCTTTTTTCATTTACGTTGACAATTCCCACAAGTGTGATAATTTTTCTCCGAAATTGTTCACATCTAACATTTTTCAAATCTAGGTGCTTGGATTTTCTCCACTCCGGTCTCTTAATCGCAAGCCCTATTTAAATAAATTTGTGAATAAGCAAATATATGCACGGTCATATTATTGAACCGATTGTAATAAAATCTTTATAATCTACAAGGTGGAGCAAAAGATGAAAACTTTAGATTCTGTTTTCTGATTATGTTTATTTGAATCTTTAGAATTGTTTACTTACTTGCTTAAGTGGTCCATTACAACTTACGAACGTAGTTCATAAATTTGGGGCCTAAAGTACTAAAGAATTCCACACGCTTCGGACTTCTGTTAGTCCTACCAGATGGTGGCACGTCGCCTTCCACTTGGTCCTTCCAACGGAGTTTGGGTCTCCCTGCTCTGCGCCTTCTTTCAGGTTTGCCTTCAAACACCTTTCTCGCTGGAGCATTTACATCCATCCTGGCAACATGTCCCAGCCATCGAAGTCGTTAGATTCTGACTCTTTTAGCTACGTCGATGTCGTGGTAAAGCTCATACAGCTCATGGTTCATCCGATGGCGAAACTCGCCGTCGGCCAGATAGGTCCATATATTTTTCAGAGTACTTTTCTCTCGAATACTCCCAGGTTTTGTATGTCCGTTGTCATAAGTACCTAATATTCGGCAGCATACAAAAGAGCGGGTAAGATAAGCACCTGGTAAAACTATTTCTTAGTATTCCGAGATAAGGTGGTGTTACTAAAGTGCTGCCGAAGTCCGTAGAAACATCTATTGGCGAGCACTATTCTCCGCTTGATTTCTTGGCTGACATCCGAGGTACATAGGTAAATTCATCTACTACCTCAAAACAATAATTATCAACGTTGACGCTGCGTCCCCATCGAGAGGACTCTTTGCTGTTCGAAATCAGTATTTTTGTTTTGTCCTCGTTGACCGCTAAACCCATTTTTGTCGACTTTTTTTCTAGTGATGAGAAAACTGCAGTAACATCCCGCAGATTTCGGCCCATGATGTCTATATCATCGGCATAGGCTAGTGCCATGTGGCTCTTGCGGAATATTGTGCCAGACATGTTGATACCAGTCTTTCTCATCACCTTCTCCATAGCTATATTAAATAGTGTACAGGACAGGCTATCACCATGCCTGAGACCTCTTTCTTTGTTGAATGGTTCAGAGTGCTCCTTATCGGATAGCCGAAGGCAGCTTTGTAGTCGACAAAGAGGTGGTAGGTGTCGATCTGCTTTTCATGAGTGTTTTTCCAGGATTTGTCGTAAGGTGAATATATGATCCGTCGTGGATTTGCCAGGTCTAAAGCCGCACTGATATGGTCCAATTAGTTTTTCTACCATTGGCTTTAGACGTTCACACAATATGCATGAAAGGACCTTGTACGCAATTGGTAATAGGCTTATTCCACGATAGTTCTTACATTCACTACGATCTCCTTTCTTGTATATGGGACATAACAGACTTAGACTCCAATCCCCGGGCATGCTCTTCACTAGCCAGATGTTCTCCATGAGCTGATGCATGCTCCTAATCAGCTCCTCACCGCCAGAGTTAAACAATTCCGCAGGGAGGAGTCCATCGATTCCAGCAGCTTTGTTGTTTTTATGGCGGGAGATTGCCACCCGTATCTCGCTCTGGCTCGGAGGTGGACAGTTAATACCATGGACATGGATTGGAGTGGGGTCTTCTGGAGTGGTATCCGTAACCAGTAAATTTCTGAAATGATTTCTCCATATTTTCAGAACGTTATCCGGGTCCGTCACTAGCTGACCATCGCTGTCTTTGCAGGAGGGCAACACTGTTCCACGCATTCTCGCCTTAACTCTCTTGTAGAATTTTCGGGCTTCCCGTTTACATTGTGCACTCATCTTGCCTCTTCTTCAGCTCCTTCTTTTTCCGTCTCGTCTCTTCTCCCTGTGCCGTTCACGATCAGCTCACGTTGCCATTGGCTGCAATTTCGCGCTGTATGCAGCATCCGTCTCTCTCGTGGCATTGTGACATTCATCATCGTACCAGGCCAGTTACGTACGTTTGCCAGGTTACGTACGTTTTTCGCCATGCTTAGCCTTGTGCGTACCTTAACTGTGGTAAGGAAGTGATCGGAGTCAATATTCGCACCCCTGATCACTCGTACGTCCAGAACACTCGATGCGTGCCTTCCATCAACTGCCACGTGATCAATCTGATTCCTCGTCAATTGATCTGGAGATAACCATGTTGCTTTATGAATACTTTTATGGTCAAATCTAGTGCTGCCATATTTCTTTCCGCAGAGAAATCAATCAGTCTGATGCCATTGTTCGACGTTTTGGTGTGCAGACTGAATTTTCCGATGGTAGGCTCAAATGCGGTCTCCCTGCCTCTTTTAGCATTAAAATCGCCTAGTACAATTTTAATGTCATGGCTGGGGCTATGGTCATACATTTTCTAGGCTCTCGTAGAACTTGTCATTGTCCTTATCGCTTTTCTCTTCTGTCGGATCATGGGCACATATAAGTGTTATGTGGAAAAACTTTGTTTTTACTGTTATGGTAGCTATACGTTCACACACCGGGTTAAACCTTGAGACTATGTGCCACAGTCTCTTGCCAACCACAAATCCACATACAAACTCGTGCTTGTCTGCATGGCCGCTATAGTAGATGTCGCCCGTCTTCATGCGCGAGCACCCGTATCCCGTCCACCGGATTTCCTGTAAAGCGGTTATGTCAGCCTTGTTTTCTTCGAGGACTTCCGCCAGTTGGATGGAGGCACCCGGTCTATACAGTGTTCTAACATTCCAGGTGCATATCCTCAAATCGTGGTTCTTAAGTCGTTTGCGATGGTCGTCAACATTTTGGGGGGTCTATTTTATTCTTCTCTTTACTACAAATACTTAACAAAAAATTTTCCTATCCAAGTCATTCACTATTTAATACCCCAGCGGCTATAATCTTATTTACCACACGCATTACATGTCCTTACATTTTATTATACCACCAATGAGTCAAGTATGTGCACACAGGTCAGAACGCACTTGAAACAACCTATGGCTTATCTATGGCCGCCTTTGAAGTAACATACCAAAAAGGGCATAACCTAAATTTTTACATTGCAATTTCCTAAAGAATTTCATTTGCTCACAAAGCAACTTCATCATTATGTTAAGCTGCGAATAACTTATAAATCTAGTTCATCTTGTGTGTTTACTTTTCCATACTGTGAATTACAAATTATATACATCACTTGAATATTTATCAAAATGAAGTTTATCCAGTTTCAAAAGGGTATACACGACCTGTTCACTGAATGTAAGATGCTCTCGCATTTTCACTTTATTGAGATATGGGGGAGATTCACCTCTTATGAGCGTCTCATTCTGGCCGTAAGAATAATATTATAAATATCTATATACACTGTGTATAGGATTAATGCATGTTTTTCATTATGAAATAACATAGGTTGAATAAATTGCTGTTAATTGGTATGTTGTTTTTTAGAATTTTTTCCCATTTAAGTAAGTAGAAAAAACAGGATCATGTTTCTATAATAAAATTCATTGAAATATGATACCAAATACAACCATAAGCTGATTAAAAGTCGAGTATGCCGCTGATGGATTATTTATACTCAAATAAATATATTTTTTAATTCCCTCGTCATACAATAATTGGAAGGAGACCATTTTCACGAAGCTTATGCAATTGGTTTTTTTTTTTTTAATTAGAATTTAAATGATTTTTTATACTTGTAATATTATGAAACATACCGTATAAATCATTATTGTTCGTTGAGTAAGAGGAATGTAATATGCACCGAAAATTACATTTGTTTGATTTAAACTTTAAGAAACAAAATAAACTTAACTAAAAGCTATGCAATAAAACCAAGCAGTAATGACGTTCGCATTTGCCGAAAAACATGTATTTACACTTTGTTGTGAATCTAAAGTAGAAAGCGTGTGCATTCACAACGACGCGAGAAGCTATCCCATACCTTATTCATCGGGTGTAAAGGAATATTAATTTGGTTGTTTATTTTCCCTTTATATTCCATGAATAAGATATTCGAGGGTTTAACACGTTTCTATGTTTACTCCCACACAACCGGACCCACCGTTTAACGACGAATCCAAACGTCAGCTAACTAGAAAAATTGACTAGAAATGGGGATTGACTCGACAATATTACATCCATTAAAAGGGCCGCTAACGAGGGTTCTCGGACATAATCCCCAAAGAAAACATCGGTCATAACACCCAAAATATTGTTCAAATACAAAAAAAATTTGAAAAAATTTTGCAGAAATACAAATTTGTACCAAATATAGTATTTTTTTTGTTTTATTCTACAGAAATACTAATTTTTCAAATTTTGATGTTTATTTCAATAAATAAAAATTATTAAAAAAATAACTGCACGATTTCTTGTAAAAAAATTTCGCATCCCAGCGCTCATAAATTTCAACATTTTTTATAAAATATATTCGTTCATTAATTATACAAAAAAATTATTTTTTTTCAATTTTGTTATTACGTTTCAAATCTGCGAATATAACAAAAAAAAAATCACAAAAAATCAAGTGATGTGAAATAACCGGTTGACAGTATAATTCAAAATAATTTGTATAACAAAATTACTGTAAATATGAATGAATAAACGCCAATGGGGGGTTAAGTCCGTTCAGAAATGCGGACATAACTTAAAAAAAAATCTTAATTTCCCTTTACACCCCATCAATGAGGTATGGAATAGTTTCTCGCGTTGTTGTGAATTAACACGCTTTCTATTTTTAGATTCACAACTAACGGCACCTACTTGTTTATCGACGAACGCAAAGTCACTGTTTGAGAAGCTCTTACTAGACACGCCGATTGACTCGAAACTTAATACTGCGAAGTTGCTGTCAACAACATTCGAGGGGAGCCGACGAAGAAAGAACAATTTTTTTTTTAAAGATGACTGGAGCCAGGTTTGAACCTGCGATCTCCCGCATGGTAGTCGCGTGTTCTAACCACTATGCCACGGCCAGTTCAAAAAACACATATACCTCTCGGAAACCTCAGCACATAAAAAAAAGTTGTATTGAAATAAGACTAAGTAGAAAAAAAATATTAAATAAGTAATTCTTTTTAAACTAATACAAAATTTTGTTACAGTATATTGATCTTAACCCATTAAGGCCCGACCATATTAAGAGACTCGATAGACAAAAATAGATATTATATCTGAAGTCCCCATGGTCAAATTAAGAAAAAAAATTTTACCTTAAACTTCCAGGTGCGTAGAAGAGCCAGCGGGGGGCTTATGCGAAAACGCATCACTCGGCCTTAATGAAAGTAATGTTGAAATAATTACAGGAATTATAAGAAAATATGAAATACATTATGAAAATAAGAAAAATTATATTTTATTGATGTCGAAAAATATACGATTTATTTACGTTTATTAACGTTTTTCCAGAAGCTGCAAAAATTTTACGAAATTGAAAAAAAAATCGCATTTGCAAAATTTTCCCATAAATTTTTCTCCGAGATACAATCGAGTTACAAAGTGGCACCTATGAGCAATATTTTAGTATAAAATCTAAAGTTTTTGGAGACATGTTGGTAATCGCTATAGCCCTAGCCGTTTTTTCTTGAGGTTTCCTAGAAAATGCGATGCGTTTTCGCATCGCTAGGCCTTAATGGGTTAATTGAATCCACACAAAATTTCATGACAATTCGCAAAATTACGTCCAATGGAGAAGGACACACCTAATAATCTAGTACTTCAGATAAAGCACTTTTACAAATTTGCTCCAATGGGCAGGGCCACGGCTAATAATCTTATTCCGTCAGTTTATTGCTTGGGGTTGAATGGGTCGGCCACACCTCAAGAACATCGGTAAAATTTGTAGCATCCATAAATCTTCAAACAAGCTCTAGTTAAATTTTATATACATAAATGTATCATTTGTCGCTACCATTTGAAAATTTAAATATTGACAAATTTAAACATCGACATAATTAAATTTTCACAATTGAAAAATTTTGGCTAATTTTTGTATGGGAAAAACCGAAAATCGACTCATTAAATGGTCCAAATGTGTCAAATGCAATGATTAAGTAGCCTATAACCATCCTAGGAAGATTGCCTTTCTATCGATGTCGGATTGTTGCAATTCCGTTGGATGGTTTTCAAGTCTATAGCGGTCATAGGTAGATACAAATGTTCACTTTTGTATATATAGATAGATAGATATTCACGTAATGTATCTACTATGTAACATTCCTTAACATTAGAAAAATTAAAAAATTGTAAAATTTAAATTTAAATGTCAAACATTTCTTTACAAAGTTAAACATTGACTAAACAGTTCTCTACAACCTTGGTTATAAAATATCAAACCAAACCCCTTAAGCAAAAATATTTAAGTACAATTTTGAAAACAAGTTAAAGTTACAAAAAAGCAATGGCGTGAAGGAAGTGTCGCACATCTCTTCATAATTCTTTACTCTAAATGTGTTGACATTAACTGCACAAGTGAAATGTGGAAATATAATTATTATACAAGCGAAAACTTACCTTAAGATTAGAGCCGATGGCTGAGGGATTATGGTCCTTCTCTACACACAAAAGGCGATAAACTTTTGCAACTGGGCGAAAGTTGGTGCTTATAAGTATATCTGTGGGTGAGTGAGTGTTTTTAAAAGTGAAGTGCACAATTATAATTCGTTGAGAAGTTTTTCAGATGCAGCTTTTTATGCACAGTGGTTTAATTGCTTGTTTAAATTATGTTTAAATAACGAAAATATAGTTGAAGTTTGCCATAGGGATACTCTAGTTGGTATCTGACAGAGTGCTTGTTTTGCAAACAACCCAGAACATATACTCAGATAATCGGGTAGGCTGAAAGAAGAGAAGAGGAGGAGATGTAAACATATAATTGAAAATAGAAATGATGTGACAAAATAAAAGAGTTATAATAAAAGAATTATATTCTATATACATACGAAATATTGCGAAATATTTATGTAATGTTAACAATTATAGTGTAAACTAACATATGGTTTCGCTTCTATAATAATTGCAACAATAGAGAAACACGTGAATGCTTCACATTTGCAATATATCTACGATTTAAAGATTTTAGTATAGAAACGTTTTAACAATTTTGTACACTTGTTTGGAATGACGGTATTTTCGTTGTCCCTGACAGCACTTTGGGTGGTTGAACAATTGACATGTGTCTTGGCCAACAGCTTTTTAAGAAGCTCACATCTGGCATCATCTAAATTGTAGATCCTGTTTAATGAGTCTAAAATTAGAAGCGTGTTGGCTCTTACGTATTATAATCATGTGATCCAAAAGGGTAATTGTTTTGTTGTTTTTTTTATTTCGTTTGTATTAATAAACTACGCAACGTAAAACGTACTACCACGACGACCTTAAAACGATTTCGGTCATAAGGGAACTAAGGCAACACACCGTAATACCGTAAGGATAACACATGAGACCACATACGCACCATTCAAAAGAGGCCGAAACTTTTCTTAAAGGATGAACAAAAATACTGATTTAAAAGGAATAGCTTCTGTGAAAAACTGCGAAAAAGATAAAGGGAATAAAGGGGATAAAAAAGAATAGCCCAGAAAAAATAATGTGTTTAACAACAGCATTAGGAAGTTAATCTAAGGCACGTTGCAGAATAAAGAAAACAACACACAACATATACAAGCATAGCGGAAAATTACATTAAAACCGGAGCAAGATAAGGCCGGCACTTTCAATGGATGAAACTAGCCAACCACCCAATAACCGAAAACAAAAATCCAACACAGAAAAAGTGATAACAACGTCACTAACAAATTTGAGTTCAAACCCGTGTATACCATACCTAGCCATGCGTTCTTTGTTAATAGTGGGACGTCTGGAAAATGTAATAAGAATTCATTGTTATATAACTGTTTGAATAAGGCCCTTTATAATAGTTAGCCAGTGGGAGGTGGGACGAAACAAAACAGAGTAATGGAATTACCTAGCCCTGGGTATTTACAAAATTTATTAGAATAAGCAGTATGAAGGATTTTCTATTGCGGGTCTCAAATATTACACCCTTGGGAATTTTACTAATGAAAGAAGGTATTTAATGTTTATAATCATTTGCTGATGATCCCTGTTCACGTATTACATACAACTCATATGCATAAACAGTAGTGATAATTTTGATTTGAAATTAGTGTATGGTTTTGGAAATTTTTTGCCATCAGTATCTTTATGAACGTTTCGACAAGGATGGTTGGTCAAAAAAAAAAAATACTAATTAAATACAAATTTTAAGTATACTTACAACATTTTTATACCATCACCCTTAGGGATGAGGGTATATATCATTTGATACGAAAACCAGCACAGAAATTTCAGTCAGTTGAATTGACTGATAAATACCATCACCCAATATAAGATATTTTTTAAGTCTTGAGTTATTGAAATTAACCGAGTTGTAATTAAAACCAGCTACAAAGTTTCAGTCGGGCAACCCAACTTACATTTACCCTAACACTCAGTAAAACAAATAATTTTCTATTATATTGATATTATTACTCGAAGTGGGCGGAGTGGCACAGTTGTATAGGAGGTACGAGAAGGGGTGTGGTTAGGCTTCCAGATTTATTCTCCATTACTTTATCCTGTTATAGCTTTACTAACTACAGAATTTGGACACGATTGCCTTGGGTGCACTGATATTATTAGTACATCCCTAAAGTGGGCGGAAAGGTACATTAGTATGGGAGGTACCATAAGGGGCGTCGGTAGACTTCCAATTTTTTCTCCAAAACTTTGTCCTGTTATAACATAACAAAATACAGAATATGGGCACGATCGTGTCGAGTGTATTGACATTATTACCCTATTTCTAAAGTGGGCGGAGTGGTACATTTGTATGGGAGGTACCAGAAGAGGCGTGTCTAGACTTCCAGATTTTTTCTCCGAAACTTTATCCTGCTTAAACATTACCAAATACAGAATTTGGGCACGATCGCGTTAGGTCTTTTAATAATATTAATCAATTTCTAAAGTAGGCGGTACCAGATGTGTATGGGAGGTACCAGATGGGGCGTGAATAGACTTCCAATTTTTTTCTACAAAACTTTATCCTGTTATAGCTTTACTAAATACAGAGTTTGGGCACGATAGCGTTGGATGTATTGATATTATTACTCCATCTCTGAAGTGGGCGGAAAGGTACATTTGTATGGGAGGTCCCATAAGGGGCGCCGCTAGACTTCCAATTTTTTCTCCAAAACTGTATCACGGTTACGATCGCGGTAGTTCTAAAAATAATATTAATCGATTTCTAAAGTGGGCGGTACCAGATGTGTGTGGGAGGTACCAGATGGGGCGTTGGTAGACTTAAGTTTTTTTCTCATAAACTGTATCCTTCTATAGCTTTACTAAATTAAGAATTAGGGTACGAGCGCGATGGATTTATTGATAGTATTACTCCATATCTAAAGTGGGCGGAAAAGTGCATTTGTATGGGAGGTACCAGAAGTGGCGTGGCTAGACTTCCAATTTTTTTCCAAAACTTTATCCTGTAATAGCTTTACTAAGTACAGAATTTGGGTACACCCCTTGGGTGTATTGATATTATAACTCGATTTCTAAAGTGGGCGGAATGATGTTTTTGTATGGGAGGTACCAGAAGGGGCGGAGCCATGTAGCCCATTTGCAATACCATAAGTAGTTTTGGGGAAATATTAACTCGTGCACAATTTCAAGACATTTGGTTATCGTGCGAACCAGCCGGACAGCCACCAGACAGACAGACAGACGGACATGACTCAAACGACTTAAAAAGTCATGAATCGAATTTAATTCTAAGAAACCTAGGGTCTGAAGTGACTCCTTCTATGTGTTTGGTTTGGTGGAGGAGGTTTTTTTACCCAGAACTGTACCGAAGACGTATCCGTTTCAACAGCATTTGGTTCTTGATATGCACACTTAGCCAGATCGGTTATGACAGAGTTTTAACATAAATTCCTAAACAAGTTAATACCCAGGATTTCCACTTTTCGCTGGCCCCCAAGATCACTTGACTGCTATTTAGTTATCCAAATCGTCGGGTCGATATAGTCCATATTCATTTCTAAGTCAAACTATGCAAAAGGGTTTTTCAATAAGAGGTGTTCTTTTAGTATTCAAAGAAAAATGATCAGATGTTTATTTCATAATAAAGATGAAGGTATGCCGTTAATAATGAAAAACAGCATCAGCCAAATGCCCACCACGAGCACGCAATGTGGCTGCCCTATGTCCTCGATAGCCTCACGAATTGTATCTTTGAGCTCTTGAATCGACGCTGGGCTGTTGGCGTAGACCTTATTTTTCACGTGGCCCCAAAGGAAGTTGTTAAATCACAAGATCTCGCTGACAAATTGTGATCACCTCTTCGAGAGATAACACGATCCGAAAACTTTTCCCGTAAAAGATCAATAGTTTCGTTGCTTGTGTGAAAGTAAACGTTGTCCACATCAATATCACCCAACTCCGAACATAAAAAATCATTAATCATCTCTCGATAGTGCAATCCATACACCGTAACTGTTGATCCAATCTCCGGACCTTAAACCGCACCAAACAGTCACACGTTGAGGATGGAGAGGCTTTTAAACAATAACCATTGGGGTTTCCGAGCCCCAGATGCGATAATTTTGCTTGTTGACGTAGCCACCGAGGTGGAAATGGGCCTCATCAGTAAAGATAACTTTTCGATGGAATCATTTTCATGCATTTCAAGGACCCAATCAGCAAAGACACAACGTTGTTGATGATCGGCTGGCTTGAGTTCTTGTGTTAACTGAACTTTATAAGCCTTAAGACCCAAGTCTTTATGAAAATACGGTGTAATGACGTTTGTGGAATGCCCAACTCCAATGAACGACAAGGAATGTACACACCTGGGTTTTCTTACACTTTGGGCTAAAGCAGCAATATTCTCAGTTGTTCTTGAACGACGTGCAAGGGTGTTATTCTTCACACCCCAACTTGTCCCAACAGCTCGAATTTGTTCACCAATTTCTGTATAGCGGTCCGACAAGGTGCTTGACGACGACCAAAAAATACTTTAGTTTTGCGACTTGTGACTGCAAGATTTTTACCATTTTTGTAGCTAATTTTACTAATTTCAATGCGTTGTTGAAGCGTGTATCGTTCCATATTTAGTAATGACGTAGTTTCTACTTGTCAAATGTCAAAGAATAAAAGTGACAGCTACCGAAATAGCGGGCCATTCACAATTACATTGGAAAATCTTTATTAGAAACGTATATCTTACGAAAAATAAGTTTGAATTGTATGTACCTACAAACAATACATGTATGTACAACAAATTATTAAATTGACATGATTGATAAATGTGTTTCTTTATTTATTATAGTATATATTCGACGAATATAAACGTCACTGTTTGAGAAGCTTCTAAAAGACATGCCGATTAACTGGACACAGTTGCTGTCGCCAAAATCGAAAGCGCCGAAAATGAAGATGACTGGAGCCGGGAATCGAACCACGGATCTCCCGCATGGTAGTCGCGTGTTCTAACCACTATGCCACTGTCTGAATTCAGTATACTTAAAAAAAATGACATGCAAATAATATGAAAGTAGAACTATGGGGGCAATTTCGGTCACTTGTATGGGAGGTTTGCTAAATGGTTCGATTTTCTGAGGTTATAACCACCCCACTATTCCAATATAAACTGTAAAAAACCTACAGTTGTCCAATTGGAAGAAAATTTTCTAAAAATACATAATTTGTTATAAGAGGTTTTAGAAGAGGACAGCCAAAATGGTCCATATTCATTCCTGAGTCAAATTTTCACAAGTGTATGTTTTACGCAAAATATGTCTGAATTAAGTGTACCTACAAAATAGATATGAATGTAAATCTATTAGGATGAATTTGACCATTTGTATGGTAGGTCCCAAAGGCTTTGGTTTTCTAGGGTTTTTTGTACTATCACAAAATAATTAAACTGACTCAATTCAAATATCATCCAGTTGACCGTTTCGAAATTTGTGAAATATTTTATTTTTCTAAAAATATATAATTTTGTATGGGAGGTACCAGTCCAGTTACGCCATATGTGTCTTAATTCAATGAACTTACAACAAAGATATTAATATAAAACAAAGAGGGTCAATTCTGTACTTTGTATTTGTATGGGAGGTACCAGAAGGGGTGTGGCAAAGGTGTCGGATTTGTTAGGGTTTGTCTATAATTACAATATAACTTAACTGACCAAATTCAAAGATCCGCCAGTTATCCGTTTTGGATGTTATGAAAGAAACATACATTTTCCACAAATAGGTCATTTTGTATGCAAGTTACCGGAAGGGGTGGGGTTATTCTGCCCATGTACAAACCATTTACTTCGTTTTGGGAAATATTAATACTGGTAAATTTTCATACAGATCAGTTTACAGGTTTACTAGAGTTATCCTGTTCATTAGCAAGCCACACATAGCTCAATCGTCTTAAAAAGCCCTGAATCAAATCTGGTCCTAGGATACTTGAGTTATAACTCGTCTGCTTTATTGCGTTACACTTTTTATACCATCACCATTATTGATGATGATACGAGAAAAAGTGTAACGCATTAAAGGAGACGTGTAAGGCCCAAAGTGTTTTCAAACCAAATTCGTTTTTAGGACTTTTTAAGACGATTAAGCCATGTCCGTCTGTCTGGCTAGCAGGATGACTGGTGGGCACGATAATTTGATTAGTCCTCAACTCATCCTGATGAAAATTGCTAGTATTAATACCCTCAACCTACTGGTAGGAGGGTATTAATACTATGTTACACATAAAAGGAGTCACTTTAGACTTTAGGTTTCTTTGAACCAAATTCGATTCATAACTTTTTAAGTCGTTTGGTATGCTTTCTTACTTACTTACTTAGCTGGTACTTCTATGCAATCCCAGTGGATTATATACCGCACGTAGAAAAATATTATAAGCGCCTCGATCTTCTGCGATTCTTCTCCAGTTAGTCACACCGAGTTTTGTAAGGTTCTCAGTAACCTGGTCTTTCCAATGGAGTTTTGGTCGCCCTCTTCTGCGCCGTCCATCGAATTCATTGTCGCAGACTTTTCGAGCTGGAGCATTTTCGTCCATGCGTACAACATGACCTAGCCAACGCAACCGTTGCACC
This sequence comes from Muscina levida, assembly GCA_964034835.1. NCBI lineage: Eukaryota > Metazoa > Arthropoda > Insecta > Diptera > Muscidae > Muscina > Muscina levida. Next base: position 99,504,298 of record OZ035880.1, read on the forward strand.
TTAATGCGTCTGACCACGTCAATGTCAGTGTACAGCTCGTACAGCTCATGATTCATCTAATACCGTCAGAACCGATTCATCTGCTTGTGTCATAACCCAGGATTCTGAGCCATACATTAAGACAGGTAGAACCAGTATATTGTATAGCTGGAGTTTTGTTTGTCGAGAGAGGGCTCTGTCATTGAATCGCTTGCTCAGTCCGTAGTAGCATTTATTTGCAAGCAGGATTCTTCTCCGGATTTCTAGGCTGACATTATTTGCTTTGTTGTTGGCGGAGCCTAGGTAGACAAAATTATCTACCACCTCGAAGTTATAGTTGTCAACGTTCACGCAGTTTCCCAAACCAGTAGATTCTTTGTTCGTTGAAACTAATAACTTCGTTTTGTCCTCGTTCACCGTTAGGCCCATTTTCGCTGATTCCTTTTGTATACCTGATAAGGCTGCAGTCACATCCCGCAGTTTTCGATCGATGATGTCTACGTCATCAGCGTACGCGAGTAGCATGTGGCTTTTGTTGAATATAGTGCCACTCGTGTTTACTGCAGCTTTTCTCATTATCATCTCCATCACAATGTTGAAGAGATCGCACGATAGGCCGTCGCCTTGTTTTAGGCAACGTCTGGTATAGAATGGCTCCGTAAGGTCCTTGCCAATATTCACTGAAGACTTCGTGTCAGTCAGCGTCATTCCGCAAAGACGTATCAGCTTCGCTGGAATACCAAACTCAGCCATGGCTTCGAGTAATTTCTGCCGTATCGGGCTGTCGAAGGCAGCTTTATAGGATTCCAGGATTTGCCGAAGTGTGAAAATCTGGTCAGTTGTTGATTTTTCAGATTTAATGCCACACTGATAAGGCCCGATCAGGTTGGATAACACTGGCTTTAGTCATTCACATAGCACACTCGACAGGACCTTATATGCGATTGGTAAAAGGCAAACTCTCCGAAATACGAGACCTGTGCCGCAGCCCTTCTGGTACCTCCAATACAAATAACTGAATTGACCTCCCAAATTTTTCAATAATATGTTTTTGAAAGTATGTTGATTCAGACATATTTTGCGTAAGATGTACGTATGTCAAAGTTTTATTCAGGTATGAATATGGACTATATCGGTTGAACCCTTCTGGTACCTCCCAACTAATATGACCTATTTTTGAAAATTAATATTTCACCCATAACTTCCAAACGGGCACCTGGGGGTAATGAAATTTGGTTGTTTAATTGCTCTTGTGATAGGCGGCAACACCTCAGAAAACCTAACTATTTAACACACCCCTTCTGGTACCACCCATATAAATAACCGATATTGTCCCTTTTACATACGTATCATTTTTGTATGTACACTGAATTCAGACAAATTTTTGCCAAGGTAAGCGTTCATTGAACGTTTCACAAATAAGTAAAATTTTGTACGGTTTCGCTCCACAAGCAGACCAAAATTAATACATAATTAAACTATTTAATTAAAAATCTATTAATTTCAATAACTGAAGACTTAAACAATCTATATATATAAAAGGCTTGGGTGACTGACTGATCACTCCCCAGCCCAAACGGCTAAAACTTTAACCGTGAAATTTAGAATATAGGTTCCTTTTATGACGTAGTCGCGCACTAAGAAGGGATCTTTGGAAATTCGGACTGCAAGGGGATAAAATGAACGTGGCACCGCCCCATACAACTGGAATTTTGTATTCTGTATCTTTTAAACCATTTTATGTACGAAGTCGAGATTTGGTAAGTTTATCGGTCGTATAAGAAAAACTGTTTTGTTTGTGGAAAGTGGGCGACGCCACGCCCGTTTTAGAAAATCGTAATATGGGCCAAATAAGTGAACCGATTGTAATTATATTTTCTTTTTTTTATACTGTCCATAGGGCCTCTATCATAGTCTTTATGAAAACATAGTTAGACAATGGGGTGTGGCACCGCCCACACAAATTGAAATTTCAATCCATCATATCACATGAACAATTAGGGATATGAAGATAAGATTTGTTACATATGTTACTGGTACAAGGCGGACTGCGTCTCGCAGGTAAATGGGAGGTGCCACGCCTCTTTTGAAAAAATCGTTTTCTTGGCGAAGCAAATGGACCGATTAAGATGAAATTTTCACTGTGATGCACCATCCGTAGGGCCTCTATCATAGGCTACGTGAAATCATTATTAGACCAAGGGGCATGGCACCGCCCACACAAACCAAAACTTCAATCGGTTATATCTCAAGAGCTATTAAAGGTATGAAGATGAGATTTGCCACATATGCAAATGGTAAATGGGGGATTACGTACCGCTGAAAAATGGGTGGTGCTACGCCCCATAAGAAAAAATTGATTTGTCGTTCATATAAATAGAACGATTGTAATAATATTTATATAAAAAATTGCTTGACTAACTGATTTGGTGAAATGGCTGTAGATAAGATGATGAAATTCGGGGTGGTTGTAAACGTCAGCTAAGAATTGATTTTTGGAAATGGATTTAGGTGTAAACCAATTTTTCGAAATTCGTTCTTTATGTGTAATAATACCGAAAAGGGGATAAAACTGGTACTATCGCCCAGACCAAATGCGTAAAGGTAGAGTTACGAAAATATATTTAGCATTGCTCCCTATAGAATAAGAGTGCCTCTAGATGTGGTTTTTAGAAATTTGAAAATTTTGGGGTAAAACTGGTACCATCATCCAGATCAAACAGCTAAAGCTATAATTGTATATGGGCGTAGAATTAGAAGGGGTTGCCACTCCATTTTAGTTGTGCAATACGAATGTGTCTGTTGAAATTCGAACTTTTGAAGAAAAAAAGGGATTAAAGCGGTACAATCACTCATACAAATGGGTTAAAGGAACAATCACATAAATGTGTGTCCGTTCCTTCTTATGAAGCCTTTGCATTTTATCTGTTTTGATAAATTCTTAAGAGGATTCATTGTAAGTACGGGTGAAGCAACGCGAGCCGGAAAAGCTAGTATCTTATATTGGGTGATGGGTGATTTATCCGTCAGTTTACCTGACTGAAATTTCTGTACTTGTTACATTTGATGCTGACTCTTTGTTGGCATTGCCTACTGTATTAGCTTTCACAAGTGCTATGTTATTGACTTTCTGTTGTCCTTTATTTTAGTAGTAAGATCCACGTGTGTGTTTCTCCACTCCAAACGGTAAAACTGAGTCGACAGCAATACTTTTAAAGTTTAAATTTAAATTTCGTATTTAAATCTACAAAGTTCATACGCAAATCAAAAAAGAAAACTTAAACATGCAGGAAAACAAAGAATTAATTATATGAAATTTTTGTACAATATATTTAATACCTTTAGCATCCCTTAAGACTACTTAATATAGGCGCCGGTTAAGTATAGAAATAAATGTTTTAATTCTTAAAGCTAATTAAAGACTTTGCAAATTGAATTAAATACCTTTTTGGTGAAGACTCCATACAGACATGCATACATATATGTATATGTGCATACAAGGGATACACATACATTTTGTGTGTGCTTTCATGTGAAATTGTACACATGAATAAATAATTAAAAATTCAGTCTACTAAAATTTAGGCAAAATGATACAAGATTATTTAATAAGATTGTGGCGATTCTGTATATCTTATATATGTTAAGCATCATTAAGCTTCATAGATTTTTCCAACAATAATTTGTAGCTTATGTGTGTCATCTGCTAAAAATGTATTGACACTGTGAGAAATGAAATACTTTTGTGTACACCAGATGAGGAAACATTTTTCTAATAATATTTTTTAATAATATTGAACTCCAATAATATCTGCTTATAATTTTAAATATATTATAACTTTTAACAGAATTTTTAAATTCCAGAAAAAAAATTTTAAAAAGTGTATGTACTATGAACATTCGACTATCTGCAGTACTCACTTCAAGATTTTTTAATACTGCCGTCTTCAAAAGATTCCTAACAATTAAATTCTTGGTCTTAAAAGACATCTTCAAACTAAGCTGTAGAAATTGGAGATCGAAAAACAGATTCAGATAAATAATATTTAGACAAAGTATAAACGAAAGGGGAGCAGTTTAAATAAATAAAACATATATACTTTAGAATTTGCAAATAAAAAGTGACACTCATTTTGCTGTAGGCAAGCACAAAAAAATAAATGGAAAAAGTAGATGGGGAAAATACAGATACACTTTACTGTCCAACGGCATAAGGAACACACAAAATGTATGTGACAAGAACACTTAAAGTATATATGTCAGTCGAAGACATTCAACCAAAGCTGCTCTAAACTAACATATACATGTCTACAAAATTGACAAGAGATGAATACGGTCAAAAGGCAGTTAGTAAAACACACGCCAGCGGCATAAAGTGAAAGGTGCAGCAGGCCTTTTAGAAGGCCTTCTAGTTGGATATACAACATGGGGAATTCTATTATATTCGGCCGTAGGGGGAATTTCCTTAGATGGAATGGAGGAATGGAGTTTAAAGAGTATTCCAATAACCTTACATCTTATATTCGTTTAACTAGCATGCTGTTAGTTGCAACAACTAAGGCACAATAGAAAATATATGTTTTGTAAAAAAAAGAAGAAAATTTAGCTATATGTGAGGAATGAAGGATACACAAAATATATATAAATTCTTAGACTTGTTCAACTTACTAAGCTTACGTATGAAATTGTGGGCCACATTGTCGTCAAAGTAAAGAGATGTAAAGAATGTACAAAATAGGGGAATTATAAATCAGTAAAGATATGTGCACCATGCAAGTGTCATTGGGTTATATCTAGAGTGTTCAAATACCTCCTTTTTTAAAAACACGGTTACCGAGTTATTCGAAAAATTTACTTTTTAGCATTTGGAAGAAAACCGGTGTAACCGGTATTTCGGTTTTAACCTAAAAAGTTAAAAATAAATATAAAAAAAAATAATTTGGTTTAAAAAAATGCATTTATTTACAAAAAAAATAAGAAATGTGTTAATTTATTTTATGTTTTTAAATTTTAATTAATTTTTGGAATCTCTTTCATTTTAGTTTTTACAGTAGTATTTTTGGAATCGGGATCGGCCGTGGCATAGTGGTTAAAACACGCGACTACCATGCGGGAGATCACAGGTTCAACTCCTGGCTCCAGTCATCTTAAAAGAAAAAAAAATAAATGAATTTATCTTTCATTGCCGGCTCCCCTCGTATGTTGTCGACAGCAACTTCGCAGTATTAATGTCGGGTCAATCGGCATGTCTAGTAAGAGCTTCTCAAACAGTGACGTTTGCATTCGTCAATAAACAAGTAGATGCCGTTAGTTGTGAATCTAAAAATAGAAAGCGTGTTAATTCACAACAACGCGAGAAGCTATCCCATAGCTCATTCATGGGGTGTAAAGGTAAATTAAGTTTAAGTTTAGTATTTTTGGAAAGGAATACATTTTTGGAATATTTTTAATTTTGTTTTTTAAAATAGTATTTAAGAAATAGTATGCAAGTTAAGTGTTAAATTTTGAGTCTATTCTTCTGTTTCGTTTTTATAAACCTTGATATAGAAAACACGCGCTCACTAATTGTGGAAATAGGATTTATTAACAAAAGCCCGTTTAGAAGGATCTATCTATCCAAATAGTTGAAATCATCGTATAGGCTGGTGTCATTGCAATTTGTTTTCAATGGTGGATTTTGGATGTTATTTATTGTCCTGTTTAAATCGTTGCGAAGACTACCATTAGAGGATTCCTCCATCTCACAATCTGAACTGTTAATATACTCTGCCGTTGTTAGGGTAATTGCAGGATAAAGTCTTTTAAAATATTCGTTCGCATATTTCATCGTTTCCGCCTTTTTAGAATACTTTACACAGGATGAGCTTGAAGGATATTTTCCGGAGTTAATATATATAATTGGGCCTTTCAATGTTTGTATCCTTCTTTCCTTAAATCTTGCTATAATTTTGTCTCGCAGCTCCCGAGCATATGCGGAGTCCATATTTTTTAGCTGTTTCAGAACAAACGCATATAATCCTTCAGCGTCGAGTGGCTGAATCATTTGATAATCTTTTGATTGCGAGCGCTTAAGGCTGAAGCGCTGAACTTAAATCTCTCAAAATTGTTATTTCTTATGAGCTGAATGGAGTTTCCCCTGAATCCATAAGCTCATGTTTGACACATGAGTAAAATCTTAGAAAATGTTCAATTATTGCAGATAAGAAGCTCCACCCGTGTTTCACATCGACAATGATCCTAAGTTCTTTATCTTGCTCCTGGAAAACATAGCTCTGAATTTTTTTTTGTTTATCACTCGACTTGTTAAATGAATTAACATGCTTCCGCAATTTTGCGATAGTTTGAGACACGTTTTGAAGGAGCTCATATGATTTTTCGACTTCCACTATTTCACCGCTTTCGTCATCGTCACTATGATCGTCGCTGAGATCCACTTCGACCTGTTGATTCACTTTTTTTGGCATAACGCAAAGATGTATAGCATGATTTAAGCACAATTAGAATTCCGGTAGTATATAAGCCCCATATTTCTTCATTGTCGCTGCTCCATTATGTGTGGACGCTACTATATCTTTGTCAAAGATTATTCCAAATTCTTTAAGTTTGGTGTCTACCAAATTTTGAATGTGGGTTGCAGTTTCGGCATGTTTAAACTGTTTCAATTCAAGAATTAAAAGCTCGTGATTTTGTTTTTCCGGATCATAATATCTCAGGGTGACATTACCGTATTTGAATTTGATATGTCGCTCCACTCATCAACTACAAGCAAAAAACGACCGTTCTTTTCTATTATTGACTGTAGCTTGTTTATCATCCGCTTTTTTCTATACAAAAGTCATCTACTAAACCCCATAGCGTTACGTCGCTTGACGGCATCACCAGAACTTTATAGGTCAAATATTCGGCAACCAGCCTGGAATTGTGAACGGTATTATTGACATCCTATCTTCAGCAACGAATCGAGCAATTATTTCTCCAAGACCTGCATCTTTTTTGTCAAAGGACTTGTAATATCTTTTGTTATTGTTGATGAGTGCGCTACTTCAGGAGCTTTCCTTTTTTCAATCTAGATTTTTTGTCCTTTTTGCTGACGATTGATGATTTCGAACAACCTCTACGGCTCAAAATTTTAGGACACTAAACAAGGGCGTAGCCAGGATCTGATGTAGGGGGGGGCAGTCGGTTTTACATTTCATGTTAATAGTATGTTTACAAAAAAAATGAAAACTAAGTACTTAATAAAAAATCAATACTAATTGTTTTGACAATATTTTATTCAACAAAGATAGACCAATTTTTTTTACAAAATTAAGGTCGTCGAATTCATGTAGTACCAAAAAATTATTTATAATAATCTTAGTTGTTTTGTTTTTTTTGCCGCAATTCTTGAGCGATTTTTAAAATTGTATACTTGTGTTATTGGAAATAAAATTGTTATTTTTTTTAAATGTATCAAAGTCGATTATTATCAGATTAGAACAAATCTTAATATATAACATGGAAAAGAAATGTTAAGTTTAAAGAAAGTCTTCTGAAAACTATGTTAGTGAGTCACTAGAAACTTTTTGCATATATACCAAAAATTCAGTTTTTAACTGCAAATAAAATAATATTATGTGTTTATAAGTAGGCTAAGTATTGTGCTTTTCATCTAAAAAGACCAATACAAAATCTTAAAGCTTATGATAGTAGAAGAAAAACCATAACTAGGTTTAGAATTATTAGCTTAGGTTTTTTTTTAGCTCTGTAAAACTGTAAAAAATAGTAAAATTTCGTCATATTTTTCTATGGTTTTTCACACTTATTTCAGAAATTGCTACATTATATGACAAAAAGGTAGCCAAAAGCAAAACAAACAACTCTTCTCAACAATCCGATTTCATATGATAACCCGTTCACATTGTTACAGCCCTAAAAAGTCATCAAAAATTTAATAAAGAACCAATAAATCTCTTTCAATTGCATGTTTATCGAAATTAAAAATGCTATGCTTTTTTAAATGAAATAGGTACAAGATAGATATAAATAATGAAAAATGCGATTTTTTTGTCAGATTTGTTGTTTTGAGTAAGATGTTGTTGTTTTTTGACTTTATCTCAAGTTAAAATTTTTAGGTCTGATTAAGATCTAAACATTTACCAAAGAGAGACAAGCAATATTTCAAATAGTTCACGAGATATAAACTTAAGAATTAGTACATTTTTTTTAAAAAATTTTACTATAATCAATCTCAATATATTAAATCAATCAATTAAAAAAAAAACTGTAGCTAATAATTCAAAACCCAGCTATCGTTATTTTACCACCATCATAAGCATTCAGATTTTGGGGGTCTCGATTGGTTCAAGATTTTTGTGCTGCACTATGTTACATCATCTGTCAAAATAAAGAAATTTGTTAAATCCGAAAAATATTTGAAATTAGAGTAGAAAATTTATTTTTTCTTAAAATTAGGCAATTTTTAAAAAAATAACGGCAGGGAATTTAGAATAAAAAAAAAATTTGAAAATCGGTTAAGAATTGCGGCCTAAAATTTCTTATGTTAAAAAGCCCTTTTTTCCACAGCTGACTGTAGGCTTAAAACAGTTTTAGGTTACATGAAAATTACGATAAAAAGTGTAAATGCCACTGTGTTCTGGGTCGATCATACGTTAAAAAAAAGCTTGAGTTGAAATCCTAGCTGATCCTTTTTTAAAAATATCGATATTTTTCATTTCTCCAGACTGGACCAAAAGTCTTTTTAGTTTTTAATCGACGACAGTTAAAAAAACTGGTCAAAAAATTTCCATTTATAATGGGTCACAACTTCCCAGCTAAAAAAATATGGGAAGCTCATTCCCGTATAATCACTTGCTTTTCAGGTTGCCAATTTCTAAGTATGCATTACAAAACACATGCTTGAAACAAACACAAATTAGTGATTACTCGATTAATTTCACTGTGATAGTGTTTTATAATAAATTTCGAAGACAAAGCCGAACTCGATGGTTTTACCCTAACTTTGTGTAGTGTTTTAAGGGGATAAGCTTGACTTATTTCAAACAACTTTGTTGAAGACGGCATATCCGAAAACCCAACTATAGTCTGCGACAATCGATTTAAGCCCTTAAGTTCCTAACCCTGAAATAGTTTCCTTTTTTAGTTATCATGAGCACTTTATACAAATTTCTTGTTAAAATATTTCTTCTCAATGGAAGGGCTTTATGGGCTTAATTCGATTTTCGTAAACTATAGTTAGATTTTTGGATATGCCGTCTTGGACAAAGTTCTTTTAATTAAGTCAGGCTTATCCGAAACCCCTACTATAGCTTGTCGAAAATCTATTCAACCTCTTAAAACAGTACTGAAAGTATAAAAAAAAAACTTGTACGAAACTGACATTGTAACTCAAAAATCTAATGATGTAGTTCGATTCCCCGTGTCCGAATTAGGTTAAAATCGCCAATCTAGTCTTGTATATTTTTTTTCCACTGAATGTAATTTAAAAATACAAAGAACCAATTAATTTAGTCTTATGTCTATATCATTGACACGAGAAAAAGTGTAATATATTAAAGGATACACGTTGGACCTAAAGTATCTGCATCAGGGATGCAAAAATTGGTACAATTGTACTTTTTTGGTACATTTTCGACTTTAAAAGTACCATGGTACTACCGCGACTCATTTGGTACAATTTCAAAAATCTTCGATTTAAACATTTTATCAATCGGGTGAGTTCTTATTTCGCCAAATAGCGCGAAATTTTTTAAATAAAAAGATATCTTAGATAATTATAAAATATCTGAATTAGACCTCAATCGAAATCATATCATTATTAATGATATGCACCGTGGTACAGATGCAGAACGATACATGGTTACAAACGAAATAAACAAGGAAATTTTTTTAAATTTAAAGAAGGTGCAAAAAAATTGTATATGAAATTGTGTGATGTTCTTAGAACTAAAACAAATGTTGATGATGATATGTTGAAGCGGTTTTAGAAATTTTCAGAAGAAACTGAAAGTATTGTTCTATTTTTGGTTAAAATGTTTCCAAACGAATGCAAGAATGTAGTTTATACAACTATCTTATATACCTATATACTTCAGTACGTGCCTGAATTACATTTTGTGTTTTTGTATCTGTTATGTACATCTGAATTTTTATGTACTTCTTGTTTTTGTTTTGTAATGTTTCAATAAATTAAATTTAAAAAAAAAATATTTTTTGGTACCATGGACATCGAAAAAGTACATTTTTCAGTAGTAGATGGTACAAAATTAAAAATCGGGAATGCATCCCTGATCTGCATAGCGAATGCAATTCTGAAGACATGTTCGTCTGTCTGTTCGAATGGCGGGTGTGTAGAATAACTCGAGTAAACCTTACTGATTATTTTAAAGATTTAACAGTTTTATTATTTTCCAAAATTTAGTTTTACATCCTAATGAAAAACATAACTTCCTAATGAAAAACTGGACGATATGTGAATTTGGTCAGTTTAATTATCATACAACGGTAGGTAAAATCTCAGAATACCGAAATATTTTCTACAACCCTTTTATTACCTTCATACAAATGACCAAATTCACCCATATACATTTACATACATACCATGATTATTTGTTGCAAGTGCACTGCACAATACAGTTAAAATTTTGCACAATCTTTTCGCTTATTGAACGTTAACTTACGAATAAAAAAAGGGCATCGTTCTGCGTACTAGTACTTCCAATACAAGGTAGTGTCAATTTTCCCAATAATTGCAAGGAGGAACTCTTAATGTTTAGTGAATTCATATGCACTTTCTAAAGTGTAACTATTTCTATAGCTTTGATATATGCCTGTAAACGTCTGGGCGACAGTTACCACTGCACAAGCAGGACAATAACAATACTTAAGTACTTTTACTTAAAAATCAGTTAATTTCATTGACTCAGAGTTAAAAAATATCCACTAGAATTTTGGAGAATGAACATAGGGTGAAAGTTTTTATCAGTCACCTTAGTGAAATTTCTGTACTGTTTTATTTTGATCTTTATTTTTTTCCGGCATATTAACAGATTTTCCAAGCAGCTGCCCCCCCCTGCCCCTACCTGGCTACGCCCTTGACACTAAACCGTTTATTCGAAAATGGCATTTTTGCACAAACCGGCATACGGTATTAAATAAAAAACCCGGTTTACGGTTTTCCGGTTTCGGTTTTGAATACCCTAGTTATATCACATAATATAAAATAATCTACATTCAGTATTTAGCTGGAGTTACCCCCAAGGCCATTCAAATCATAGCGATTACACTTAAACAACTGTTGGTTTAATTTCAATAGAAGCTGTCTTGGAGAACTGCTTAACTGCAATCTCTCTTTGCAAAAAACTGGTACATAAATTTCCGTTAGGTGAACTGACTGATGAAAACCCTTACCCTATGTATAATATTATTGAACTGTCAATTTATTAAAAATAGCCCAACTGTCTACTAGACGCCTGAAATATGAGAGAAGCGGACTGTGCTAGGTTAAAAATAGCTACTGTAAAGAAGGGAAATGTGCAAGGAAGAAGATTTGATATCAGAAAACTTGACAATTCCTTATCATCATGTTGATGATATTAGGTAGTTATTTCAAAATCAAACAACTTTTGAATGGCCAGCTTAAAAAACTTGCATCGATTTCAGACGAAATATGGGACTTAATATCAAATAGAATAACCTGCAAAGCAAATCTCTTCAACGCTAAAAAAGACTATTAGAGGCCACACTGCTGCCGACAAAAAGATCAAGAAAAGTTCCCGCTGGGTTGACGATCTCGCAAAAGAAGCCCAAAAAGCTTCTGAGTCTAAAAGGAATAACAAAACAACTGGGTCGCAGGAGCTTTACCTCTAGTAAACCATTAAAGAATAGACTTGGTGAGGTCGTAACATCAAAAACAGGCCAAATGGACAAATGGGTAGACCATTATAGAAAAATGCTGAACACCGCCTAGGGAACCACTGAATTTTCATTTCCTTGTCTAGAACACACCAAAAGACACGTCATACCGACTAACAAACCCAGCGTGGCTGAATTTGAACAGACAATCAAGTAACTTAAAACTAGTAAAGAAATTTCAGTCAGGTAACTGACTGATAAATACCATCACCCAATCTTGAGAGGTATTAGAATGAGTGTGGCAAATAGTTGGGTTCTCTGAGATTTTGCCTCCTATCACAATATAAATTAACAGACCAAATTTCATTATCGCCCAGGTACCCGTGTGGAAGTTTTAATGTTTCAAAAATATGTTAGTTTCTATGTGAGGTACTGATAAATTCCATATTGGGTGTATTGATAATATTACTCCATCTATAAAGTGGGCGGAAAGGTACTTTTGTATGTGAGGTATCAGAAAGGGGCGTGTCTAGACTTCCAGATTTTTTTCTCCAAAGCTTTATCCTGCGTGAACTTTACTAAATACAGAATTTGGGCACGATAGCATTAGGTCTATTAATAATATTTATCGATTTCTAAAATGGACGGTACCAGATGTGTATGGAAGGTACCAGATGGGGCGTGGCTAGGCTTCCAGTTTTTTTTCTCAAATACTGTATCCTGCTGTAGCTTTACTAAATAAAGAATTTGGGTACGATGGCGTTGGATTTATTGATATTATTACCCCATCTCTAAAGTGGCCGGAAAGGTACATTTGAATGGGAGGTACCAGAAGGGGCGTGGCTAGACTTCGAATTTTTTTTTCCAGAACTTAATTCTGTACATAGTAAAACTATAACAGTTATAGTTTTACTATGTACAGAATTTGGGTACGATTCCGTTGGGTGTATTGATATTAATACTCGATTTCTAAAGTGGACGGAATGATGTACTTGTATGGGAGGTACCAGAAGGGGCGGGGCCATGTAGCCCATTTGCAATACCGTAAGTAGTTTTGGGGAAATATTAACTCGTGCAAAATTTCATTTTTTTTTCATTTGGTTGCGTCTTTCGAAAGTTATCGTGCGAACCAGTCGGACAGACAGACAGACGGACGTGGCTCAAACGACTTAAAAAGTCATGAATCGAACTTGGTTCAAAGAAACCTAGGGTCTAAAGTGACTCCTTCTATGTGTTACACTTTGGGGTCGTATCAAATGATATATACACTCATCCCTAAGGGTGATGGTATAAAGAATAATGCACCAGGAATCGATAATATATGTCGTGAGCTACTAAAGACAGACAGTGGTACAAGCGCACAACTGATAAGACCTACCATAGACAAATTCTAGGACACCAATCAAATAGATGACTTAAAAGAGGGTATGATAAAAAAATCCAAAAATAGGCGAATGCAATAACTGGAGGAGCATAACGCTTATTAGCATGGTAAACAAGGTCCTAACTAATTCAATAAACACAAGATTATTGTGCTTAACGAGCAAGCCGGCTTCCGACCTGGCATATCAAGGAATCGATCACCTTAATAGCCTGAGGATTATAACGGAGCAATCAGTCGAATGGCGGTAGCCGCTATATTTAATAATCATCGGCATTAAGAAGGCGTTCGATAACCCAGTCCTGCAATTTACGAATGAACTTCGTTGCAGGAGAATACCGGAAAAGCTCGTACAACTTATTAAGCCTTCTACATGAGGACGCAATCAGTTGATTCAACGTGGTCCTCGACAACATTATGACAAAAGCGACATCTACCCCTACAGGCATCACATGGCGCTTAAAAGACCGTCTAGAAAATTTAGACAATACAGGCAACAATTGCTTACTATCGCATAGTTTTGCAGTCAAAACTAAAAAAAAATCGAAGCCGAAGCTGCAATTTGCAATCTCAGAATAAACATTCCATATGCGAAGGCTTAAGAATCAACACTTCAATTACCCGACATTTAAATTATAAATCCTTTTTTATCGAGAAATTTAGTAGTCTATTACTTCATGCTACATTTGCATTTGTTATGGCATCGGTTAAAATATCCTCAAATGGTCTTTCGGTATTAAGTCACAAATAGGAATTTCGTCCGATTCCAGAACTTTGTCGATAACGTCTTCTTTAAAAAGTCGAGTATAAATTTGTTCACCGTACGCGATCATATTTCTTTTTGAAGCAGTTTGAAAAAAGTTCTTATCAAATACTGTTGGATCTTTAAGATACTTCATTAAAGTATAAAGTCGCTTGCCCATTCTTCCTTCAATTCGCTTCTTTAAAGCTTCGAAAATTTGCTCTGCAAAAGGTGTTTTAATTTCCCGGGAATCCCGGGAATTCCCGCCCGGGAAATCCCGGCAGAGAAACTCTAGTTATAGGCTACCTAAACATTACATTTTACACTTTTGGACCATTTATTGATTCGATTTTCGATTTTTCACATACAAAAATAATCAAAAATTTTTAAATTGTGTTTAGCAGCAATACAGAATTAAGTAATCCTTCTTAAATTAATTTAACCAGAAAATATAAGGGAACTGATGTATAGCTACTATATATTTCAATGATACCCACGGATTTGCCGTTTGATTCAACTGATTACAGTTTCCAGTTCGGAAAGTTATGGGCGAAATATTTATTTTCTTAAAATAGGTCATTTTGTAAGAGAAGTAGCAGAAGTGGTGCTTAAAATTTCATAAGGATCAGTAAATGTTTAATCGATTTAGCGTGCCCGCCAGCCACCATGCCAGCGAGCCAGACAGACAGACAAAGCTAAGGCTGAGAGTATGCAATAATCATGAGTTGATCGGCTACAAGTTGATTTAGTTTAGTTAAAATGCACAAAACTCGGATATTTTTAATATATCACATTCCCAGATTCCTACTATAGACAATAACACTATACAATACCAAATAACATCGCAAACAAGTAAAAAAATAGTAAAAAATATATATTAAAGAAAAATTTTTTTTTTTTATCCCCCGGCCCTTAAAGTTGAAATGCATTAAAAGAGACGTGTTACACTCCAAGAAACTTAAGATCAAATTCGTTTTAGGACTTTGTAACAAAATTGAGCCGTGACCGTATTTCTGAATGACTGGATGTCTGGTGGACAGAATAACTCTAATAAGCCTTAACTGATCCTTATGAAAATCCTACAAGTATTAACATTTTTCAAAATGAAGTAATAGGATTTTACCCACATCTGCTGGTAAATTTATATTTCTCCAATAAGTTCCTTGTAAAAGCAGTGACACCCTCAAAAAATCTAAACCTTTGTCACTCTCGTTCTGGTAACTCTAGGACCTCCCATACAAATGACCGAACTCGCCCTTATAGATTTACATAAATACATTTTCTCTACGTACATTGTGTTTAGTCATATATTGTTAGGGTGTAAGCCTCTGAAAATTTTACTCAGTAATGAATATAACTCCCATACAAAATTACATTTTTACTTTGAAATAAGATCTTTGAAATAACTTTAATTATTTATTACTTTATTTTAAAAATTACATTAGTTTACAAATCTTTATTTTTTGTGAGCTGCAGAGTTCTAAATAATTTTTTTCTATAGATTTCGGCCTCCTAAACACGAATATGACATTTAAAAAATTTTCCTCTGATTAGTTTGCAAGATATGAATTTTTGAATTATTTTGCAAATTTTTCATAAGATGCATCTGCTTATTGGAGAATAATTCGTAAACGGGTCCAACGATTTGAACAACAGTGGTCTCCAATTAAAGGTAGTGTGCACCCCTAAAACATTTCTATACAAACTTTTAACTTCGGTTGGGTAGTTTTGATGGTAGGAGCATTTTAAGTTTAAAAAACTATTTTTTTTGTGCAAAAATCACGGTTTTAAATTGATAAAAAAAATTATAAAAAATATAAATCGCTAAAATAAATTAAATTTCATAAATTGAGTATAAAGATTGGACTTCCCCGAGCAAACCAAGCCATCGTTTATAAAAATTGGGTGATAAGAGGGATAGTTACACATTTTTTAAGAAGGCACTACAAATGGTAATTTTTTTGATTTTAAGCATATCACTGCAGGCTTGAAGCTAAACTTTACTTTGCATGAAAATAACGATAAAAAGTGTAAATGCCACTGTATTCTGTGTTGATCATGCATCACAAAAATGCTTAAATTGAAATCCTATCTGATCCTTTTTAGAAAATATCGATATATTTCATTTCTGCCGACTGGACCAAAAGTCTTTTTTCTTTTTAAATGATGATAGTGAATAACTGGACAAACGAGGTAAAAACTATTTACATATTATAAAACTACACAAACAGCGATTCATGCACGAGTATTGATGATTTTGACATTGCTGCAACCTGGAAACTTAAAGTGCATTTTAAGCCTACGATTTAAAAAAATTTCGATATTTTTATTTTTTAAACCGCGTCACAGCCTAAGAGGAATTTGTTCAGTATTAGAAAAGTGAAGTATTTATTATTTGCGATATATGTATTTATATATATGGTTTAAAAATTAAAAATATCAATATTTTTTAAAAACATAGGCTTAAAATGCACTTTAAGTATCCAGGTTGCAGCAATGTCAAAATAATCAATGCTCCTGCATGAATCCCTGTTTGTGTTGTTTTATAATAAGTAAATAGTTTTTATCTCGTTTGTCCAGTTTTTCACTATCATCATTTAAAAAGTAAAAAGACTTTTGGTCCAGTCGGCAGAAATGAAATATATCGATTATTTCTAAAAAGGATCAGATAGGATTTCAATTTAAGCATTTTTGTGATGCATGATCAACCCAGAATACAGTGGCATTTACACTTTTTATCGTTATTTTCATGCAAAGTAAAGTTTAGCTTCAAGCCTGCAGAGATATGCTTAAAATCAAAAAAATTACCATTTGTAGTGCCTTCTTAAAAAATGTGTAACTCTCCCTCTTATCACCCAATTTCTATAAACGATGGCTTGGTTTGCTCGGGGAAGTCCAATCTTTATACTCAATTTATGAAATTTAATTTATTTTAGCGATTTATATTTTTTATAATTTTTTTTATCAATTTAAAACCGTGATTTTTGCACAAAAAAATTAGTTTTTTAAACTTAAAATACTCCTACCATCAAAACTACCCAACCGAAGTTAAAAGTTTGTATAGAAATGTTTTAGGGGTGCACACTACCTTTAATTGGAGACCATTGTTGTTCAAATCGTTGGACCCGTTTACGAATTATTCTCCAATAAGCAGATGCATCTCATGAAAAATTTGCAAAATAATTCAAAAATTCATATCTTGAAAACTAATCAGAGGAAAATTTTTTAAATGTCATATTCGTGTTTAGGAAGCCGAAATCTATAGAAAAAAATTATTTAGAACTCTGCAGCAGAATGACTGTAAACTAGTGTTATTTGTTCACAATATTTATAATTGTCTCTGCGCCTTATAGGCTTTTATAGAGACTAGCTGGCAAAAATGTACAATTGTATGGAACGTAATAAATAATGATATAAAATGGTAACAATAATGATATAAAAATAAAACTAAGTATTTAATCTATAGATATTTATATCTCAAATTAAATATAATTAAATTATTTAGAATGGAATTTACAATCATAAAAGCGTTTCTAATTTAATTTAATATTATTCCATAACTTGCAAACGCACTATTGGAGGATATTTACATTTGGTCAATTTAATTATTTTTTTGAAACCTTTGCCACACGCTTTCTTGTACCTCCGAAGGAAACGTCCGAAATTGTCCCTATAGTGCTACATGCATATTTGTTTGTAAGTACACTGAGTTTAGACATAATTGGACACGTTGTGCTGTCCTACTGATACCTCATATACAAACTAGTCAATTTCGCAAAAAATTATATTTTTTCAATGACTTCTCAAAACGTTGAAAATAATTTAAATTTTTTTAATATTGTGTATTTATAGGTTAAACCTTATAAAACAGGTTGGTTTACTCTGGTCATTATGGATTCTTGTGGGAATTTCGTTCGAATTAATAAGAATTTTTCCTTAGTTCTCAGTTGTAACCATATAAGGCCCTCTCTGCAACAACGGCTAAGCAATCACCAATTTCTGGAGATTAAATGATATACTTTAATCAGGCCTTTCTAAAGGCTCTTTATTTCCCCATTTAGACGCTGAGCATGTTTGGTCAAACACTCGACCTTACATGTTCTTTTTATGTGGCAATCGAAAATCTGCCTTTTTGTATTTGTACCCAAATACGAATATTAGTTTCTCAGTATTCGTGTGCCATACTTGAAGCGCTTTAGTATAGTATCTGGGTGTATCCAAACAAAACACAAAGAAGCACATAGAAAAATGTCTAAATTAAATTAGTGCAATAAAGAGAAAATATGTATATCGATGTTATTTCAAGTATGAGAAAGTTTTTCGTGGAATACTATTTTCGTGGTACAACTTTAACAAATATACAAATTCGCATAGCGTATACATAGCAGAAAATATGTGTTTTATAACAAGTCAAAAAGGGGCAAACAGTTTGGGACAATCATTAAATCATTATTTACTCTAAACTGATAAAGATAATATTAAGAAAATGTAGTATGTTGAAGAAGGATTTTATCCATCTTCTAAAATTTTGTTAAAGCAAATTTTCAAGGATATTCACTGAAAGCATTTGAAAGAATATTATTTGCACATTTTTGCTGCTAAGTCAAAGCAAATAAAAATATTAAAAAATATAAGATTGTCTTATTTCATAAGATATTAAAATCAAGACTAGCAAAAGTACAGATTTTTTTCGATTATGCACAAAGACCAGAAAAAATAGTTTGTGACATCGTGTACAATTTATTGGAGTTTTATTCTAATGAGCTTTTTACTTAACAATAAAACTTTTATAAAATAACCAGTTTAGTTATGTTCTCCCCATCTATATATATGTATAAAAATGAAATGGTCCATGTATGTAGACCCATCACTTGAGAACGGCTGGAGCAATTTGGCTGATTTTTTCTTCATTCGATTCCATATTTTCAGGAGATAGTTTGTAAATAAAAAAATCTACTGCAGGTGGCGCTAGGGTGGATTTATATCGAAAATTCGAATGCATGTACCAATTCAATTGATATTTAGAATGGATATTCGTTTGATCGTGAAAAAACATTTTATTTACATATGAACCCGGTAGGTAGCGCTGGGGTTGGTTTAGATTCCAAATTTAAACGAATGGACCAAAATTTAACTGAAATGTATGTTTGATTGATCATAAGGAAAAATTTTATGTACAAATGGACCCGGTAGGTGGCGTTAGGGTGGATTTTTAATCAAAATTTGAACGGATGGACCAAGTTAACTGAAATTTAGTATGTATATTTGTGTGATCATGAGAACAACGTTTTTGTATACATGGAGCCGATAGGTGCCGCTAGGGTGGAATAATAATGATAATTATTTTGTGTAAATGTACCCGAGGTTGAGTTGGCTGGGATTGAATTATTTCGAAAATTTATATCGATTGTCCGATTTTACTTAAAGAAAAACTTAATTTCCCTTTACACCCCATGAATGAGGTATTGGATAGCTTCTCGCGTTGTTGTGATTTAAGCCGCTTTCTATTTTTAGATTCACAACTAACGGCACCTACTTGTTTATCGACGAATGCAAACGTCACTGTTTGAGAAGCTCTTACTAGACACACCGATTGACTCGACACTTAATACTGCGAAGTTGCTGTCAACAACATTCGAGGGGAGCCGACAATGAAAGGAAAATGTATTTATTTTTTTTCCTTTTTAAGATGACTGGAGCCAGGAGTTGAACCTGTGATCTCCCGCATGGTAGTCGCGTGTTCTAACCACTATGCCAAGGCCGGTCCCTGTCCGATTTTACTCAAACTTAAAATGTATGCATTTTTGGATATGAGACAATTTTTGATATTTGTTTTAATCCAGTTGCCGGTGTTTAGCTTATGGCACACTTAATTTAGTCACCATTTTTTTAATATCAAAATTATTGAGAAGTCTATATATGAAAATAGATGTAAATTTTAACGTCCCCACAAATTGCGAAACCGGTTGAACCGATTTGTACCATAATTTCAGTAAAAATGGGGATTAGCTGTAGATGGTCACCCAGACCGCAAAACGGCTTAAGGTAGAATGACGAACATTTATAGAGAAGTAGATAGCTTCACAAAGTGGTTTTTCCCATTTCGAACTTCCAGGAGACAAACCCGAAAATGGAAAAAAAAATTTGCTATAACCCTACTCCTTGGGATAAAAAGGGGCAAAGTGCTACCATGGCTCAGACCAAAAACCTAAAGGTACAATCACTCAGTATACCAACGCAGAAAGTTATATGTCAGTTAATCAGCTTAAAAATTTGGTTTTAGAATATATGCCTTGCAATAAGTAAGTTTTCATCAAATCATGGGCGACACTGCTGATCCATTTTAGCAATTCTTACAATAATATGTAATAATCTTTTAGATATATGAAGTACAGAATTTGTTGGGAAAATCCTCGCTCTTTAAATTATTAAATCACAACTGCACTCAAATTCTTTTACAATAATTTGGTGGCAGGATGAAGTCTGCCGGGCCAACTAGTTTTATATAAACAAAAAGAATGTTGGTTAAATGAAGTGGGGTACACATATTTTAATTTTTTTATTAGGAAAAGTATTGTTAGGTTAAGATGGTCAAACTATACCATGTTGGATTTTTGATAATTATTTTACTTATACACTCTAAGTTTATATGATAATTTAGCTAGTGAAATAGGTAGACAATATATGGCTCAAACAGCCCAACCCATTCTTGAGCTACGTATGCAATACTTTAAAAACACGGTTGGAAACAACAGATTTGCACTTTTTATACCATCACCCTTAGGGATGAGGGTATATATCATTTGATACGACCCAAAAGTGTAACACATAGAAGGAGTCACTTCAGACCCTAGGTTTCTAAGAACCAAATTCGATTCATGACTTTTTAAGTCATTTGAGCCATGTCCATCTGTCTGTCTGTGTGTCTGTCTGTCTGTCTGGTGGCTGTCCGGCTGGTTCGCACGATATCTTTCGAAAGACGCTACCAAATGTCTTGAAATTTTGCACGAGTTAATATTCCCCAAAAATTACTTACGGTATTGAAAATGGGCTACATGGCTCCGCCCCTTCTGATACTTCCCATACAAATACATCATTCCGCCCACTTTAGAAAACGAGTTATAATATCAATACACCGAACGGGATCGTACCCAAATTCTGTACTTAGTAAAGCTATTACAGGATAAAGTTTTGGAAAAAATATTGGAAGTCTAGCCGCTCCCCTTCTAGTACCTCCCATACAAATGTACTCTTCCGCCCACTTTAGATATAGAGTAGTAATATCAATAAATTCAAGGCGATCGTACCCAAATTCTTTATTTTAGTAAAGCTATAGCATGACCGGCCGTGGCATAGTGGTTAGAACACCCGACTACCATGCAGGTGATCGCAAGTTCAAACCTGGCTCCAGTCATCTTAAAAGAAAAAAAAATAAATACATTTTTCTTTCATTGTCGGTTCCCCTCGAATGTTGTTGACAGCAACTTCGCAGTATTAAGCGTCGATTCAATCGGCGTGTCTAGTAAGAGCTTCTCAAAAACAGTGACGTTCGCATTCGTCGATAAACAAGTAGGTGCCGTAAGTTGTGAATCTAAAAATAGAAAGCGTGTTAATTCACAACAACGCGAGAAGCTACACCATACCTCATTCATGGAGTGCAAAGGGAAATTAAGTTTTTTTAAGTATAGCAGGATGCAGTTTGTGAGAAAAAACAAACTGGAATTCTAGGCACGCCCCATCTTGTTCCTCCCATACACATCTGGTACCGCCCACTTTAGAAATCGATTAATATTATTAATAGAACTAACGCTATCGTGCCCAAATCCTGTATTTAGTAAAGTTCAAGCTGGATAAAGTTTTGGAGAAAAAATCTGGAAGTCTAGACACGCCCCTTCTGGTACCTGCCATACAAATGTACCACTCCGCCCACTTTAGAGATGGAGTTAAAATATCAATATACTCGACACGATCGTGCCCAATTTATGTATTTTATTAAGTCATAACAGGATAAAGTTGTGGATAAAATATTGGAAGTGTACACGCGCCCATTATGGTACCTCCCATGCAAATGCATCATACCGCCTACTTAAGAAATCGAGTAATAATATCAATTAATCCAACGCGATCGTACCCAAATTCTTTATTTGGTAAATCTATAGCAGGATACAGTCTTTGAGATTAAAACTGGAAGTTTAGCCACTCCCCTTCTGGTACCTCCCATACTCAAATGGTACCGCCCACTTTAGAAATCAATTAATATTATTAATGGACCTAACGCGATCGTGCCCAAATTCTGCATTTAGTAAATCTTTAACAGGATAAAGTATGGGATAAAAATCTGGAAGTTCAGCCATGCCCCATCTGGTACATCCCATACAAATGTACCACTCCGCCCACTTTAGAAATCGACTAATAATATCAATATAATAGAAATTTTTTTGTTTTACTGAGGGTAATGGTATATGTAAGTCGGGTTGCCCGACTGAAACATTCTTACTGGTTTTTGTTAATTTTTCAATCATATTTTTTTTAATTTCATAATGTATACAATATATATATCGTTAAGTGTGGAAAAGACTTTCGGTATAGTGGATGAATATATTCTTAGAGCCAGTGTTTATAAAATATATGTGTAAACGTAAACTTGTCTTACAACCACTATTTCTTAGCGTTTTTCGCGAACATTCGTGAGGGGAATTTGTTTTTGAAAGCAAAATTGACGGCGATAAACATATAAACAAAATAAGAAATGGATGCAAAAAACATTTTGAATACTGCAGTAATATGCCAATAGCGGCGTAACATTAGCGAAATTGTGATGTTTTAAGAATACTATTATAAAAAGTTTTTGGGTTTGTAAGACAACTGCTTATGAGGTGAGAAATATTTACACAAGAAAGGTTACCTGCTATCTTGAGATTTCTATGAATATGAATAAATGTCATAAGAAAGTCTCAACACCGGCTGCATAAATTATTGTCTTAAATTTTTGGTTTTTGCAAAGACCAATCAATGTGCTGCTTATTTTTGTCATTATAGTTTTCATTGCCGCACCAGGTTCTCGTTCTTGTAACTTTTTTGCTTAATAAGTTCTGTTTAAAATGTTATAATGTTATTTATCTCTGTGTTCAGTTAACCCTAGATCGATAACCTACGTCTGAGAGATTTATACATTTTATGTTTTTCGTTATTTTCTCGCGAGTGTTTTCGCAGCACGTTGATATTTTTTTTTATCTCAGCCGTCTAAAGCAGTATTCCGGTGGTGGTTGTTTTGGCTTGGTAAGTTCGTTACTATTTGAGTTTTGGCTATCATATACGTCTCAGAGACGTACGGTTAGGGTTTGTGTGATTTTTTGTTAAAGCGATTTGTAAGCCTCGACAGCCTCAAGAACTATACAAAGACAACAATGAAAGCCAAGAAGAACAATAATCAAAGGAAATGAGGTACTCTTCCGTTTGCATCTCTAAAATAAGGCATATGCCAAAAATATAATGCGTTAAATGAAATAAGCCTATATGCGGGGAAAATTAAAATGACATGTGATAAACTTGTACTTGATTTTGCAATACATTGAAAATATTTTGTATTTTTTATAATTTTATATTTTAATAAAAAAGCAAAATAAATGTGTTAATTTTAGTTTTTAGAAAAAGGGCAGCTCGTTTTAGCGCATAATACGATATTTTTGTTCATTTAATGAGAAGACTGAGATTTTTTGTTTTAATAAAAAAATTTTTCTTAAGAAAATATTTTAAAATAATGGGAAATTATATGAAGAATCTATTAAAGTAAAAAGAGTAATAAATGCGAAAACGCTATGACAATAAATGAAAACTATGATACGCCTTACAGATGTATGGTTACCATTTGAGTAACTTCCAATAGGTTTATCAATGCAGGGTTAAACTGAGTTTACTGAAATACCCAAGAGCGCAAAGTTTTAACTGACAATTGTTACGGCACAGATCATATTTATCATGATGTCTACTTAAAACATAAAACTTAATTTCCCTTTGCACATCATGAATGATGTATGGGATAGCTTCTCGCGTTGTTGTGAATTAACACGCTTTCTATTTTTAGATTCACAACTAACGGCACCTACTTATTTATCGACGAATGCGAACGTCACTGTTTTGAGAAGCTCTTACTAGACACGTCGATTGAATCGACGCTTAATACTGCGAAGTTGCTGTCAAACAACATTCGAGGGGAGCCGACAATGAAAGAAAATTTTATTTATTTTTTTTTTTCTTTTAAGATGACTGGAGCCAGGTTTGAACCTGCAATCTCCCGCATGGTAGTCGCGTGTTCTAACCACTATGCCACGGCCGGTCCCCATGATGATGTCTACTAAATACTATTTTTGTGATTATACTGGGCTAAAAAATTATACATAAAACATTATAATGTAGATTGAATGTAGAATGTTGTACAAATGGCGTATACTTAATCATCATTTATTTTTATTTATTGCGCATAAATTGGGATATGCAGGATGAGGGATTTTTCTAATTTAAGTTTTCAGATTGTTATTTACAAACATGCAGTTCACTGAACATCCCATTCAGTGGTATCAAATGTGAGACGGTGCTATGTTGAGCAACTAAACTGGCATGCTACCGCCGATGCGTCTTAGGAAGTAGGTAACAGAAGTTACTGAGAATTAACACAACGGCCCTTTTAATGGCTTTGGCAGCCCCATGAAACTAGGGTAGAGCGCGGTGGCCACTCTGCTTAAATGAAAACCTATGTTTTAGTTTTTCAACTTCGCAGTATGGTTTCCAGTCAATCGGCATGTCTAACAAAAGCTTCTCAAACAATCATGTAGCATTCGTCGATAAACAAGTAGTTGCCGTTAGATGTGAATCTAAAAATAGAAATATAAATAATTCACAACAACGCGATAACCAATCCCTTACCTTATTGGTGGCGTGTAAAGGGAAATTAAATTTTTATTATGTATTATTAAAACACGAAGAAACGAAAAAACAAGAACATCACAAATTTTGACTATTCCAACAAATGTTTAAGGATATGCACCTGAAATGTCCTAACTCTCTACCGAGATGGTACCTCTATCCAATTGGCTGATGTCGTCGACAAATACAAGGCTGACAGCACAGCCATACAGGAAATGCGAGAGACGGAACAGGGATGCAAATGACGAAAGAACTGTGATATCATTTACAGCTGACATACAGACAGACGATATTTTGGATGGGGATTCATAGTCGGCAAGAGACTTGGATATCTGTTTTGGGCTATTTAACCCTGTAAGCGACCGAATAGCCACTATCCGCATCAAGGAGAAATATTTTTACATCAATACATTAAGTACACTCCCCGACGGACGACAAATAGGACTTAAAAGACGCATTCTGTGAGCGCCTGAAGGATATATATGAACGCTGCCCTGCACATGACATTAAAATTGTTCTGGGAGATTTAAATGCAAAAATAGGAAGGGAAGATGCTCTTTGTTCAGCAGTCGGAGAATTCAGCCTACACAACAACACCTCCGACAACGGATTCGGACTGGTAAGCTTTGCGTCGACCAGAAACATTGAAGTGAGTGGAACCAGATTCCCGCATAAAGGAAGACACAAAGCAACCATGATATCCCCTGAACAAAAGGCAAGAAACCAAATTGATGAAGTAGTAATAGATAGAAGACATGTCTCAAACGTTAAAAACGTGCATGTGATCCATTGTGCAATTTTAGACTTTGATCACTATCTGGCTGCAGCCAAGGTACTCAGGCAATTAAGTAGTGCTAAAAACGTTCGTAGCCAAACGCAATGGACGATAATCATGGCAAAGCTGCTAACCACCGAGATATACAGTGCCTGCTTCAACCGATTCTCAATTACTTCAAACAGACCCCATAATTTTGATGTTCCTGTTACATAGTGGCAGCATATTGCTTATTCTATGACCACTGCCACAACAACTGTACTGGATTATAAAAAAAGACGTTCAGGCAAGCCCTGGTCCGTTGAAGAGTGTCGGATAATGTCTGCGAAGATGTATGCTGCATGCAAGGCAATACAGCTTCCAATGGTAACACTTACGGTAACAGAACGATATTATGAAGAGATGTGAAAGATTAAACGCCTTTTTCAAACGGATAAAGCTTCTAAAGAAGAAAGAGATAGTGGGGATATCGAAAACTACAGGGAGAAAGGTGAAGCCCGAAAGTTCTAAGTAAAAAACAACAATATTAAAACACTCATCTCTACATGTAAGCACAGAGTTGGAAATCTGGTCACGGAAACTCAGAGTGCGCAGGAAATATGGAGGGAATACTTTCGTTATCTGCTAGTTCCCGAAGTCAATCATCGACGACGGAGTAGATTATGCACTACCGAGCAAAAACAAGATCAGCCCAGCAAATGCTGGGCATTTAGACAATAAAGCTGCGAGAGCTGATGGACTGGCCATGACTTGGAACGTGCATGCACCAGTTCATAAACACGATTTGGCTAAAGGAATGCATGCACGATGATCGGAATCCGAGTGTATGTGTGGCTTTTACCCATCGCATACAATGTCCTGTCTAATATGTTATGTGAAAGACTGGAACCAATTCTAGCGAAGCTAACTGTGTGGCTTTAGACCTGAGAACACCTGAGACATACAGACCTACACCTATTATCTTTTTATCGATTAAAACACTGCATTCGATATTGCGATGGAAAAATTATAAGATGCTATGACTTAATTTGGTATCCCTTCGAAGCTAATACGACTTTGCGGGATGACACTGACTGACACGAAGTCTTCAGTGAAAACAGGGAAGTGAGACTTTAAACAAGGTGATAGCCAGCCATGCGATTTCTTTAACATCATAATGTTGATGATCAAGTGGAAGTCTGCAGAAAACACGAATGTTACCGACTTGAATAAAAGTCACATGATGCTAGCGTATACCGTTGATATTGATAGCATTGACCAAAGACTGCGAATAAATTCTGCAACCTTTTCAAGCATTGAGAATCAGTCAGCAGAAGTGAATCTGCAGATAAATAAGAACAAAACAAAGCAATTTGTTTCAACCAACAAAGAGTCAACTCTTTTGTGACGCTGCTTGCACCGTTACAACTATAACTTTGAAGTGGTTGATGATTTTGTCTAACGAACAAAGATTCTGCCTGTCTTGTTGTACAGCGCAGAATCCTGGGTAATGACACAACGACCGTACTGGGTTTTCAAAAAATACTTTCAGATTCGAGTTAAGAAGATGACACTGACTGACACAAAGTTTTTAGTGAAAATAGAGAAAAATTTGACAAAATTTGGTTTTGTACCAAGTGAAACTTCATACAAGGCCATAGTCTGTCATAAGATTTCCTTAACATCGTAACGACTTGTATCATCTTTAATAAAAGTCACATGCTGCTAGCATATGCCGATGATATAGATATCATTGGCCGAGGATGGCGGGATGTTACTGTAGCCTTTTCAAGCATTGAGAAGCAGTCAACAGAAGTGGATATGGTGATAAATGAGGATAAAACCAAGTTATTTGTTTCAACGAACAAATAGTCTACTCTTTTGGGACGCTGCTTGAACTTTGACAATTGTAACCTTGAAATGGTAGGTGATTTTGTATAACAAACAAAGATCGAACTTTACCAGACACTGGTCTTACCTGTCTTGCTCTACAACGCAGAATCCTGGGTAATGACACAAGCCACAAGTCTATTATGAGAATCTTGTAGAGAAAACTAAAACTTTTTTTTTTTTTTTTTGAGTTATAAGGCATGAGAGTTTCTCGTATTCTCCCTTCTATTTTTGGACTTACTCGGAATCCGAAAGTGAGCATTTTTGGAAAAGTTTTTGATTGACATGTCGATTGCATCGATTACTATAAAGTTGCTGTCGACAACTATATTGCTGGCCGACATATATACAAGTGTCGAAACTACGTTACCCACATGATAGCCGCGTGTTCAAATTATTATGCCATAAAGCAAATAAATGATACAGAATCAGTTATAGCGATATTTAATGCAGATTATATCTAACAATACTTTAAAACAACCTGAATTATAAAAAGTCTTATTTATATCTGGTGAACGGATGCATTTGAAGAATAGCAGATGTATCTAAATATAAAGATTTATCAAAGATATATTAATGTTATTTTCAATCGTTCTATAAACCTGTCATAAATTATTATGACTAAGGGCTTTTAGTTATTATCCCTTTTTGACAACTATTTTATTTCTACCAACTTATTATATAAGTCAGCAAAATACGCACACATCGTATTTGGCATTATGACAAAGTTGTTACGATAGCTAAAGTTAAAATATTTCCCAAACATATGGTCCACAAATTTATCATAAAATGACCAAATATAATATGTAACATGTCAAAGTGAAAAAACTGAGTTATCAATTAAAAAAAATTCCAAAAACTCGTAATATGGTAAAAAAGATAATAAAAGTTTGTAAATGACATTCAAATTTCCCAGAGCATTTAAACCACATGACTACACAAACACATGTGTAGGATGACATTGAAAAATTCCTTATTATATTACAGCGCATTTTCTTAAAACGATTTCGATAATTGAGAAATAATTTATTTAAATAGCAGAGTTAAAATCCTGTTAATGCTACAAGGCTTTGCTGGCATTACTACACTTGTGTATGTTAGTTATCGCAGCATGGACAATTGTTTAACCTTATGAAAATACAATGTACTACAGGAACATTTTACGGTGTCACCAAATCTGACTTATGCTTCTTTGGCAATAGCATTCAGTAGAAGATTTAATAAATCCAAGCAAAAAAACTTGCACCCGTAGCGAACACATGGACATCGATTATTACAAAAATTAAATAATTTTTACACTTTGGTTAGAAAATACATTTAATGTTATGTAAAAGTTTTTACGATCCCTTTGAAACTAACCGGAAATAACATTAAATTAACTGAACGGCTACGAAAACAGGATACGTCGAAACTTCAGTCAAGGAAGCTCAACTTCATTTGACTTTGTTGCGGCAAAAACTCTCTTCGTTGGAGGGTTTTGTTTTTGTTTAACTTGTTTTCTTTCTTATATGTGTTGTTTTATCTCGTAAACACTCACTTTATTGGGCTTTGACAACTCTACTTAACGATTCATTAGACGATTTATTTCTGTACTTTTTATGCGTACTTTGTTTCACATTGATTTTCTTTAAAAGCTCAACAAAAAATTTATGTCTGTCTACTGCAGTTTCATGTGTCTTGTTTTGTTCTTCAAGTAACACTTAGGTTCGTCGTTTTGATTAACTTTTTAGTTTATGTTGGGCAATTGTTTTGTTTTAATACATGTAATATAGATGGCGTTAAAACGTGTGTGCAGTATTGATTGTATTTTTCTTTAACTGTGTCTCTGTGCTACGTTTGCTCTCTTCTGTGGCACACTACTGCTTTGGATTTTCGAATAAAGCATATATAGCGGACTTTTCATTTAAAACATTGGCCACCAACACACAACACAACCAACAAGCGTTTCAGTTATATTTTGTACATAAAACAGAATTTGGCGAAAACAACGGCAACAACAACAACTGGAAAAGTAAAATGTAAGACGAAACATCGGTTATCATCGGTTTCATATGGCTTACAAAGTCTCCGAATACATTACCAACAAGAATCAGTTGAAAATGCATACCATGTGATAATTTTTTTTAAAAATTTACTCTTTCGTCAATTAATAATAACGTGTTTTCTCTTGAGGTAACTACACTCATTTGCAAGACAACGAAGAGCAATTGCACTCAACAAACCATCACTCACGCCTGACAGAAAATATCTCAATCAACGAAGCCTACATATAGGGGCCACTTGGAATGTATGCAATACATCGAAACAATCCTCCGTGTTCCTTTATTCTTGCAGTCTCTTGTCGTCTGTCAGTCGTTTAGTAGCCGTCGTAAATGTAACGTTAGATTTCGTAACAATTCGTAAACTAGTGCAGTGTATTAGAGGAAAAGAATACACTATAGCTTGCTCACAAGTTGGCAAAGTGCCCATTTGTGTATACTACAGTATTTTCATTGTTTACTCAATACCAACGGCGAGAGAGTAACTCTATTACGAGAGTTCACTCTATTTGAGTTAAAATGTGGATGAGCACGCTTTTTTCCGGCTCACCTAAATTGTAGGGGTATTTGTAGGGGTATTTCTTGTAGGAGAACATTGAATGGGGTGAAGTTCATTTTCGAATGTAAACGTTGAACTTTAACAACAAACCCGATAAAGTCTTCATAGTGCGATTTGATTATTTTACGTCAATGTTGGGGGAAAATTGTGTGCTGCGTGAAAACGGTACGATCAAACTGTAGATATATGATGTTTTTATACCATCACCCTTAGGGATGAGGGTATATATCATTTGATACGAAAAAAATTGTAACGCATTGAAGGAGACGAGTTAGACCCCAAGTATCTTAAGACCAAATTCGTTTCAAGACTTTTTAAGACGATTGAGCTATGTCCGGTCTGGCTGGATGGCTGGATGGCTGGTCAGCAGGATAACTCGAGTAAACCTTAACGGATCGTTATGAAAATTTACCAGTATTAATATTTTTTAAAACGAACTTATGGGATTGTAAATGGGCAAAATAGCCCCACCCCTTCTGGTACCTCCCATACAAAGTTACCTATTTTTGGATAATTTATATTTCTTTCATAACTTCCAAACGGACGATCGTAGGATATTTAAATTTGGCCAGTTTATTTATCTTGCAAAAGTAGACAAACCCTAAGAAAACCGAAACCTTTGCCATACCCCTTCTGGTACGTCCCATACAAATGACCTACAGTGAAACTTCGATATTACGAACTTCGTTATAATGAAAAACTCAATATAACTGAGACCCTTGAAAAAACCTTTTTATTGCAAAGTTTTTCATACAAAAATGCTCTATAGCTATAACGAAAAAATTCTGATCTATAAAGCCTCTATATAGCGAAGTATTTTTTCAAAAGCCTCTATACAACGAAATTATAATTGAGTAATATATACATATACCATTTTAAGTGTGTAAGTCATTATCAAAAGCCTCTACATAACGAAGTCTTGAACTATAGTCTCCATACAACGAAGTCAGAATAAAGCATAAAGCACAATTAAATTTTAAGCAAAACGGGGAATTCCCTTTTAAAACCAACGAAAGGTAAATGTCTTTGCAGGTTAATATGTAAAGCGCCACAAATTACATAGTCAGTTCTGTTTTGGTTCTTTGTCAAAATGAGTGCATTAAAGCGTAAATCAATTTCTATACGAGAAAAAACAAACAAAAATTACACAATATTTTACTAAAATGTAATAAAATAAAAAAATAATAAAAACTTAATTTTTTATTTACCTCTTAAATAGTTAATTTTTATTATTATACTAGTATTTTCGTGTAAAATAGAATTCGGACAAAAAAAACTATAGTTATAACGAATTTCTTTCGTATTTCTTTAAATTTCGTTATACCAAGGTTTCACAATGCATATGTATAACGAATCAATAGCTATAACGAAGTATTTTTCGGTCCCCTCTAGATTCGTTATATCGAAGTTTCACTGTACTTGAATTATAGTTTTACATACATATCTTTTTGTTCGTAAACTTAATTTATTCAAATTTTGAGTATGATGTTCGCTAATGAAAATAGGACTCAAGAATGAATATGGATTATATCGGGTCACCCCTTTTGGTACCTCCCATACAAAATTACCTATTTTATCTAAAATTAATAATTCTTCCATAACTTCCAAACGGACATTTGAGGGGTAATGAAAATTAGTCGGTTAATTTATATTGATATAGGAGGCGAAACCTCAGAAAACCTAACTATTTGACACACCCCTTCTGGTACTTCCCATACAAAGGACCGAACTCACCCCTATAGTCTTACATACATATCTTTTTTTTGTAAGTGCACTAAGTTCAGTCAAATTATTCGTAAGATGTACGTATGAAAATTTGGTACCTTTTCGTACCCCCTATCAAAATTAAATTTTTTTGAAAAATTAATATTTCTCACATAAATTCCAAACCGGCACCTATACCACCTTCACAAATAAGTAAAGTTTTGGACGATTTTGCACCACAAGCAGGGGAAAAATTATACATAAGTAATTTTATTTTAATAAAAAATCTATTCATTTCAATAACTCAAGACTTTAACAGTATCTTATATTGGGTGATGGTATTTATCAGTCAGTTTACCTGACTGAAATTTCTGTACTGGTTTTATATTTGCGTAATATTTTTAATGGATCAGTTACACAGCACAGTAGGTATTTACAGTAATACACTAGTAGTGTTTTCATTCCAAAATCAAAAATGCAATGTAAACTGGCAACTTATCAAACGATAATTGCTATGAATTTTGGAATTGTAGCCTTCAGTAAGGCCAGAAAATAACAGATATTTGTAGAATAATTGTAAGCCGATTTGGTCAAATAAGTTACACTGATAGACAAGCGTTTTTTTTCTTATGTGGCATTATGTGTTTTCAATGTTTTTTGACATAAAAAGTTTAAATACGAAATCAGAATTTCATTATATGGCATAGTTTTTTACTCATTTCAAAAAATTAATTTAATTTTTAATAAATATCTTGAATTTTCCTTTGTAACATAAATTGTATCTTATTTATTTTTACCAAATTTCTTGAATGACCAAGTAGTCTCTCAATAAACAGTTCATCAGCAACATCCCTGTCAGGCTGAAATTATCACCCTATTATCTTTTAAATTTTCTATTCTGAGAGGCAACATGTCCTTGAAAGTGATTTTTTGCAATATAATTTGGATTTCGTTCATTAATGTTGCAGCGACGCGTCTGATGAACATGGTAAAGGGTTCCACAAAGACAATTGAACTTTAGAAAAACGATACGAAGACCAAATTTCTCTATAAAGTCCTTATTAGGCATATAACTTTTTGCAATTTTTGCAGATAGGAAAATGGCATAGCAAAGTCGAATAGAGCATAACAAGGTATGAACTCTCATTATTTGTTTTTTATTCGAAATTGCAAAAAAGTTTCCGCACCAAACGCAGTTACTTTTTATACCCACACCCTTAGGGATGAGGGTATATATCATTTGATACGACTCAAAAGTGTAACACATAGAAGGAGTCACTTTAGACCCTAAGTTTCTTTGAACCGAAAAACGATTCATGACTTTTTAAGTCGTTTGAGCCATGTCCGTCTGTCTGTATGTCTGTCTGGCTGGTGCGCACGAAAACTTTCGAAAGACGCAACCAAATGTTTTGAAATTTTGCACGAGTTAATATTTCCCCAAACCTACTTACGGTATTGCAAATGGGCTACATGGCCCCGCCCCTTCTGGTACCTCCCATACAAATACATCATATCGCCCACTTTATAAATCGAGTATTAATATCAATACACCCAACGGGATCGCAACCAAATTCTGTACAAATTTACCTTTCCGCCCACTTTAGAGATGGAGTAAAAATACCAATAGATCCAAGGCCAATTCTTTATTTAGTAAAGATATGGCAGGCTACAGTTTCTGAGAGAAAAACTAGAAGTCTAGCCTCGCCTCATCTGGTACCTCCCATTAACATCTGGTACCGCCCACTTTAGAAATCGATTAATATTATTAATAGACCTAATGGGATCGTTTCCAAATTCTGTATTTAGTAAAGTTCAAGCAGGATAAAGTTTTGTAGAAAAATGTGGAAGTCTAGACACGCCCTTTCTGTTACCTCCCATACAAATGTATCACACCGCCCACTTTAGAGATGGAGTAATAATATCAATACACTCGACACGATCGTGCCCAAACTCTTAATTTAGTAAAGCTATAACAGGATAAAGTTTTTGAGAAAAAATCTTAAAGTCTAGACACGCTCTTCTGGTACTTTCCATACAGTTGTACCACTCCGCCTAGTTTTGAAATCGAGTAATAATATCAATATAACAGAAAATTTTTTATTTTACTGAGGGTGATGGTATATGTAAGTCAGATTGTCCGACTAACACTTTCGTACTGGTTTACAGATCATATAGACATTCAAGGTTTTCCTACGAAGGTTACGTCATCCCATCAGCTGTTTTTGACGTTTTGCTTTGTTGTTTTATTGCTTCACAAATCGGTCAAAGTGATTTTAATTTCAGAGTTGCCAACTCGCAGCAATACATACATTTTGTCATGTATTAACTATATTAACTAATAGTAGCCAGGTATACAGGTAGCAGCCCAGTTCTTTTTGACGTTTGTCACAAACGACGTCATCTAACCTATGTTTTCTGATCATACTTTCAACAAAAATAATTTCGCAATACTACAAAAATCATTGTCTGGCTTTACAAAAGCAAATACATTTTTTCTCAGACATTGGGTCAAAAAACCATCAGATATTCAGGAAGTTCAGCGGAGAAACACCTGTCATATTGAATACCATTTCGTCAATACAATTAAATATTTAATTAAAAAGGCGCCAACAAACAAAATTGTAAATACAATAAACAGTTTTGTTATAGTTTCAATTTGTGTATTTTAGTTAAATTTGAAAAGTGGTTGAAAATTTGTCAATATGACAATTTACAAACATGTTTAAATGAAAAAGTTGTTATAAATCGAAATTGAATGCTAACAATAATATGTAATTACTTAACAACAGTTGTGTTTTTTCTGCGTACTTTAAACTTAAATTTATTTCATATAACAATTGAATATATTTAAAAACAAAAATTATGACTTTTTTAGAAATCGCGTTTGGTGCGGAACATTTTTGAACCCAAATCACCTAAAAAGGTTATATTCATTACTTGCACAATATTTGCCACCACGTAGTGGTATGCCAAATTTTTTGTCAAAATTAGTTATATGCCAAGTCCTTATGTTTTAGAAAACAAATATACATTACCATTTTTAAAATTAATTTCTCTCCACATCCCATAAACGATCTATGGTGAGTTTCTCACATTATTGTGAATTTACACGCTTCTATTTATAGGCTCTCACATAGGCACCTACAGCTTAAAGACGATTTCAAATGTCAGCCGTTTTCGAAGTATTTACTAGGAATGACGCTAGATTCGACACTTCTGCAAAGTAGCTGTCTACAACATCAAGGGGAGCTACCGACGAAAGAAATGTAGATATTTGTGACGCCTACTGCCACACCCACCTCCCATATAACTGCACTTGCCAAAATTTTTATTTTTGGACCTATGGAGCCGAAATTCGGGACACCTCTTAACTGAGTTCTGCTTATGAATAAAATTAAAAATATTGGGGATGCCACGCCTACTTTTGATTTAACGCCCATTGAAAGTTGTAGATTTTAGGTGTTTTTCTTCCCTGTCTAGAATCATATGAAAATTTCATATAAGTTAAAAAATTTTAATTTGTATTCAAAAGGTAAACATGTGTTGTCTCCATACAAAAGAAGAGAATATCCCCAACAATCCTCCGTGAAAGATATTAGCCTCCAAATACACCTAAAATATCGCAGATATGCATGCATTAAAATCAATGTTACAAAAAGGGACGGTATTTGGCGGATATTTTTTATTTCTTAATTGAAAGTACAGACTCGGACCTTTCATTTTTATAGTTAAAGGGCTCAGCAAGGCAAAGCACATAAAGTTTTTTTCCATCAAAAAGTAAAAAGTTGATATATTTTAGTATAATTTTTGATAAATTATAATAATTAGTTTACTTTTCGAATTTCAATAATTTTTTTTTTATAAAAGATTAAGTGCTATATTTTCACTAAAAAATAAAACAAAAGCCATAGCTAGAAACTTACACACACACAAAATTATTTGGACAATAATTTTAGCAATTTTATGTAGCATATAAGCACATATTACTTATACGTGAACTAAAGCAGCGTCACTTGTTGATAATTTTCCACTTTTCTGTTTTCGTAAACCATCGCATATCAATTACGAACAAACTCGCAGAAGGATGTATCGAATGTATTGAATTTTTTTTTTTTTGGTGAATTAGCTGTAGTTGTATGGTCTAGGTGGTGAGACCAGTTACGTCCTCTCTATTCATACCAATTTTTGTGAAACCCTTAGCTGTTTGGTCTGAGTTAGGGTACCACATTTTTCCTTTTTTTCTCAAAAAGCACGAGTTTTAAAAAATTACTTCGTTTTTGTTTCTCCTTTTTCCTTCCTTATCTTTAAAATTACGAATTTTGAAAAATCCCCTCACACAACTACCCCATGAAATAAGTATTCAGCCCCATTTTCGGGGATCTACCTTTAGCCTTTGGTCCTGATGATAGTATAAGTTTTATCCCATTTTCGGCATTTTCTTAAAAAATGTTCGAAATGAAAACTAGTAAGGCGGTTATGTTCGGCTATGCCGAAGCTCAAAAACCCTTTACTTGTTGTGGAAATGGTGGTAAAACTGATTATTTGCACTACAACTATATTCTATTAAACTTTTTACCACAAAACAGCGGAGTTGGTAAGAAGTGGACGTTACTTTTAGATCCACACGTCCATTTTGACAATAATTGTGTATCGATTTATTCCGATAAGTTTATGAGTTGTTGAGTTAAACGTATTTTTATGAATTTTGTAACTCCCCAAAAATTGGTAGTTGTGTGGGATGTGGAAGTACTTTAAATCCGATCATGCTCATCTCAGTACCTAACCTCTGCTTCTGGACAGAAGCTTACATACCAAATTTTAGCCCGAAAGCCCATAAACTATAGGGAAATACAGACGGACAACCCCAAAAAGGGAGGGTTTGTATGGAAGGTGGGAGAAGTATTCGACCAATATTGCTCATCTTGCAACATAAGCACTATAGGATTAAAACTTGCATATACAATTTCAGCTCAATATTTCCTAACCTACGGCTATAATCGCGGGGGCAGTTACGCGCACACCCCAAAAAAGGTAGTTTGACTCTTAGAAAGTAGCGGAGGTATTGAATCTTGCGTATCAAATGTCAGCTATATACCTCTTAAAATACGGCTGCAATCGCAGGGTCAAACCCCAAAAAGGGAGAGTTTGTATGGAAGGTGAGAGTAGTTTTTGACCGATCGGTCTCATTTTAATACTAAACCTCCGCTTGCATACAATATTTCAGCTTGATTGCTCTTAAATTACTACTGTCATCCAAAAAATTCCACCCCCAAAAAGAGGGATTTTGTATGGTAGGTGGGAGTATTTTTGACCGATCGGTCTCATCCTACTACTCAACCTCTACTTGGTGTAGCGAAGCTTGCATACAAATTTTAAGCTTGATTGCCCTTAAACTACAGCTGTAATCGTAGGGATACCCCATTAAGGGGGAGTTTGTATGGGAGGTGGGAGGAGTTTTTGACCGATCGGGCTCATCTTAGAACTTAAGCTCCGCTTTGAGGATATAAGCTTGCATTCCAAATTTGCGCTCGATATCTCTTAGACTGCGGCTGTAATCGCGGGGACAAACAGACGGACGGACAGACGGTCACCTTTAAATCGACTCAGAATTCGATGCTGATCATTTATATATATATATTGTCATACCTACCACGCGTTACAAATGGCGTTCATGCGCATGGTAAATGGTATAAAAATCTCTTCATACAGCAACAACTACTTCCAAAAATAAATACCTACCCCCCATTTCCGCGATTCTACCTTTAGCCGTTTGGCCTGAGTATTGGTACCAGTTTATTTGTAGTTTAAGTACGAAATTCGAAAAATCCGTTCAGTTCGCACGACTACTTCAAAAATAAATATTCATCCTAATTGCATGATTCTAAATTCAGTCATTTTGTCTGAGTTCAGTCTTGATGGTGGTATCAGTATTATCCCTTTTTATGCCTATTTTACGTCTAAAGTACGAATTTCGAAAAATCCCTTTGTTAATCTCATTAATTCTACAGAGAGAATCACTCTATCCCTCTTTGTCCTTATTCACCCTATATGCAAGAATTCGCAAATATTCCAGAACTACTCCAAAAAGTTAACCTTAATCCCAATTTTCGCCATTCTTCTTTTAGATGTTTGGTCTGAGTGATGGTACCAGTTGTAATATATATTCAGCCGTTTGGTCTGGATGGTGGTACCAGTATTATCCCTTTGTGGGCATATTTTACCCCTAAAGTACGAATTTCCAAAAATTCCTTCAGAAATCTCACTAGTTCGACAGAGAATCACTGTACAGATTTCCACAATCCAGCTTTAGCTGTTTGGTCCTGGTGATGGTACCAGATGGTTCCTTTTTGGCCCTTTTTTACCCATAAAAGTACGAATTTCTTCTTGTTGACCACCTATCTGCTAGAAGAATGTAAACCCCAATTTTCGTGATTGGGCAACGATCCGTCAGTCAGTCAACCAGTAACGCAACAATTTTTGTAAAGTGTGATTTTTTAGCTATTATCTTTTTGGTAACACTGGTTTAAACAGCTGACGCACGTTTCGTGTTTTGTTTCACTGTCAAACATCTTCAGTTTGGTCTATAATTTAACCATGAATCAACACTTGCAAATTATTGAATTTTATTATCAAAATGCATGCTCTGTTAATAAAGTTCAAATTAAAAAATTGTGTTCAGCGACGAAGCTCATTTTTGCAGCATTGCATTGATTGTTTGTGCATCAATAGTATAGACTAGTGGGCCCGGCAATGCTTCGCTATTGCATATTAACTTGTAATATATTTCACATTTAGGTCTACAAAGTACTTTGAAAACGGTACTTAAGCTCGACAATAATATATTGAGTTTATTTAGTTATGTAACTTATTTAAAGTAACTCCTTAACATTAAAGTTAACCAATTAAGTTTAATTGTTGTAAATGCTAATAAAAAGCTCATCAGCAAAGTCATACCTTTAGTGCCGGCATGTAGATTAAGTTTTTTCTGTATGTAGGGCGAAAAACCACTTCTTCCAAAAATCGGAAACAGACATTCCTCTAAAGATCAAAATTATTTATTTTGATCCGTAGTAGCATGAACCATCTGTATGCTAACCATCT
Source organism: Muscina levida (assembly GCA_964034835.1). Classification (NCBI taxonomy): domain Eukaryota; kingdom Metazoa; phylum Arthropoda; class Insecta; order Diptera; family Muscidae; genus Muscina; species Muscina levida. The sequence goes on from OZ035880.1 coordinate 99,543,223, forward strand.
CTTTGGTCATAAAAAAAACATTTTTGTTATGCCTTCTCCTATTGACCGCAAATGAAAATTCCGTTTGAAGCTTCATGCCTTTAGCCATAAAAACTCCTTTTGTCATGTCTTCTTCTCACACGGATGAAGAATAATCCGGAATACTATTTTTGTATTGAACTCGTATTACCATTTTTTGGGATACATCGGTCACCAACGTTTGGCTTAACAAAGTGATGGTCTCACGCGCTGTATGGCATTTTACACCGTCGTGTTGGAACCATTTCTCCTTTAAATAATGTGCAATGACATGATAAATAAAACAAATCAATTGACCGCCCACTGGCTCTAGTTCTTCTACCAGTTGGATTTTATATGAATGTGGGCCAAGATCTTTCCTCAGCATTTGCAGAGACCGAGTTGCTAAGAAAGACGTCGGTTCGATAAATTCGAGTCCCCTGTCACACTAACGTCTACAGCGTCGATGGCTTCTATTAGCTGCACCTCAACTCCACTTCATTATATGCACCCTCAGGTAGAGATATTTTTTTAGCAATGAGCAATTATTCAGTTACTTCAGACCAATGGGCCCGGCTCTTATTTTTACCTACCATTTCAATGTTTGGAGACCAAGTCGAAAAGAATAGTATATTTTTGATTTTTTTATTGGGATCCCGCCCAATATTCTGAAAAATGATTTTTAAAAACTTAATTTCTGTATGCCAACTCTCAGCGGCCATAACTTTTTAACAAATACATAGATTTGCTTCTGTAATACCTTATTTAGTTTGTAGGGAAGTCAGTTTTACGCAGAAGGTCTCAGAAAATATATATCTGAAGTTTTCGGTTTGTGCTCATTTAAAAACAAAAAAATTCTTTATTTGAAATCTTCATGCTTTCCAACGCGAGCTAGGAATTGATTTTAGACACAAAGTTTTTTGGTAAAATTTTCTTTAAATTCATCGTAAATTCCGATTTTGGTTACGATTTTTGCGAATAAAAAAATATACTGTGGAACTTTGACAGTTTTAACCGTTTGTTTTAAAAAGGGTGTGGAACAACCCATTTCCACATTTACTGTAATTCATACTGCAACAACAACATATGTAACAAATCTCATATTCATACCTCTGATAGTTCATGAGATATAGCCCTTTTAATTTTCAAGTTGAATGGGCGGTGCCACGCCCCTTTATCCAACGCCCCACAACCAAATATACCCTGGGACTATCAACAGGTCAACAGTACCACTTGGTAACATTTTCGTATCAATCGATCTATTAGAAAAGCCGTTAGAGCGATTTTTGAAAAGAGGGCATGGCACCGCCCACTTCCTCCCTGGATGTAATTAATACTGCTCCAACAACATATGTATATATCAAATCTCATCTTCATATTGACGCCCTATGCTCCAATGGGAGTTAGAGGAACACACATATATATATATATATCATCTTCATACCTCTGATAGTTCATGAGATATAGCCCTTTTAATTTTCAAGTTGTATGGGCGGTGCCACGCCCCTTTATCCAATCACAACCAAATATAGCCAGGGACCTGTTTGACAGGTCAACAGTACCACTTGGTAAAATTTTCGTAGCAATCGGTCTATTAGAAAAGCCGTTTATTTCATATATCCCCGAAGATGAGATTTACAATAGCTAAGTATATAAATTAAATGAATGGTTTGAGTAAAATGGAATAGCAACGAATTGCCAATTTCTATTCCCTAAATGTGGAAAACTCCAAACAATGTATTGCCTATGTTATCCGCGGGGTTATTCTGAAGATGCTCTGAAAATTTCATCAAAATCGGCACAGCCGTTTTAGAGTCCATACGTTGCAAACATACAAACATATATATATAGGAAAGGGGAGTTTTTATCCCTTTTGCTATTTTCACCCCCTAAATGTGGAAAAATTCAAACAATGTTTAGCCTATGTTACTTGCGGGGTTATTCGGAAGATTCCCTGAAAATTTCATCAAAATCGGTCCAGCCGTTTTCAAGCCCATACGTTACAACAATACACACATCCCCACACACACACACACACACATACATGTTTCGAAATGAATGCAGTGTTCGCTATAACTCAAGAACCAATGCACATACAAGGACCGTTTATACATAAAAACCTTGAAACAAAATCGGTTCACGCATTCCAGAGAACATCAATTTCTAACACATTTGTGATCATACACCATTGCATATTTAGAATCTCCACCATTGATTCTATGCCTGGTCAAAATTTCGTCAAAATCTACTTCCACAAAGTGCGTCAAAAGGTGTTGGGAAAAAATAGTGTATAATTTCTTCTTCAAAAATTTCATAGTCATTCGATTTGACAAAAACTTTAAACTCGATTTTCTCAAAACACCAAAAAAATTATACACTTTTGTTTTATTAAGGGGACGATATGTTATAGGTATAATTTGGATTTCAGGTATATAAATGATTTTCCTTGATTCTACTCCTTGCTAGAAATGGAATATTTAAAAACCCAATACAAACGGTTTTTATGGTACAAATTCAAATGTTCAAATTTCAAGACGAATTTATATCTTGCACAATCTATATGTAATTGTAAATAATTTTAGTAGATTTGATTGTCAGCCGTTAATGTTTCGTAAGTTATTATTAAAACCAGTCCTAAACAACTGCATTGCATATTTAAGAACAAACCTCTAATTTTATTACACAAAAATGATGCGTTTTCATTTTGACACTTAATTGTGGTCTGATGCACTTATAATATTTAAATATATGTAGTTATATGTGTCAGCTGCTTATATGCAAATGTACGAATATAATTCTCGAGAGAGCATGCGCTTTAAAAGGCCTGAAAGTAGACTACACGTGAGAGTAGGCAAACAGACCCCAAAACAAGAGAATAAGCAAAAAAAATATCGATTTGTTTTTGTAATTCACTTTTGTTTTTTTTTTCGTGTGTGTGCAATTTTTGCTGTTTGGTTTAAATACATTAGTTCGTACAATAAACACAACAATGTATTTGCATCCCTCTTTGTGTGCAATAATAATAAAGAGTACTGTTCCACATACGATATGCAGGTAATTAAATAGCACACTTTTGACATCACGTGAAAAGTTAAATGTGACGAAACATCAAATTTTTTTCCACCACTGGATATGACTGAAACTAGAATTTAATAAAATTTTAATTTATTATGTAATGTCGATATATTATGGATGTGTATTTATATGATAATCGATATCTACGGGTTTGTGTCCACTTCCATTGGAGTTCTTATTAACAAATTTTAGCAGAACTAAGAAACCATTTGCTAGACTTTATAAATGTTAATGTATAACAAAAATTAAAATTGATTTACTAAACGAGTCCTTTCCTAAGAAAATAGATTTTGATTTTATTAGCACTTAAGTGATGGTATCTTCTCTGAACCAGAATTTTGAATTTTTATTTAAGAGCACAGCAAACTCATTGCATGTCCCCGATTTTGTCACCGACAAAATTAAAACCAGTACAGATTTTGTTCCTTTAGGGGCAGCACAACTTGTCCGATTTTTGTTTGTAAATCAACGTTCAATTAACACTTACCTTGAAAAAATGTGACTAAATTCAGTGTACATACAAAAAAGAGATGTGCATGTAAGAGGGGCAATTTCAGTTATTTATATGGGAGGTACCAGTACGGTTGTGTTAAATAGTTAGGTTTTCTGTAGGTTTGCCTCCTATTACGAGATAATTTAATGATATGTACCTGGAATGTTAGAACTCTATACAAAGATGGTGCCTCTATACAAATGGCGGATATGCGGATGTCCTCGACAAATACTAGGCTGACATCACCGCCATACAGAAAGTGATATGGTCGGGACAGGGATGCACACGACGTAAGAACTGTGACATCTTTTACAGTTGTCATGCAGAATGACATGAATTTGGATGTGGATGTATAGCCGGCAAGAGATTTCGACTTCTGGTCTCGTGGTTAAACCCTGTAAGTGATCGAATAGCCACTATTTGCATCCGGGCGAATTATTTTTACATTAAGGTGATTTGTGCACACGCCCCGACGGAAGACAAAGACGAGGACATTAAAGATGCATTCTGTACATGATATTAACATATTTCTGAGCGATTTAAACGCTACAATAGGGAGGGAAGATGCTCTTGGTTCATATGTCGGAAAATTCAGTGTGTACAACAACAGCTCCGACAACGAATTCAGACTGTTTAGATCCGCGTCGGCAAGAAACATGATACAGATATCCACAAGGCGACCTGGATATCTCCCCAATCTAAATACAAGAAACCAGATTGATCACGTTGTAATTAATGGAAGGCATTTCTCAGGTGATAAGGACGTGCGGGTAATACGCGGTGCAAACATGGACTCGGATCACCACCTAGTTGCAGCCAAGGTACGCACGCGTTCAAGTAGTGCTAACAACGCTCATAACCAAACGCTATACATGATACATCTGCAAAACACCGAGATACCCAATGCCTATTCCAACCAACTCTCTCTCCATTACTTCAAACAAACCCCCCTAGTTCTTATGTTCCCGACACCCAGTGTCAGCATATTGCGAATTCTAAGACCACTGCCGCAACGACCGTACTGCGTTATGAAAAACCACGCTCAGACAAGCCCTGGTACAATAATGAATGTCGAGAAATGTCTGAGGAAATGGATGCTGCTTACATAAATTCTGCAGCCAATGGCGATGCTATGACGGAGCTTTATAATAAGAAGAGGGGGAAAATGGCGAAAAAAGCGTCAGTGATAGAAAAGAGAGAGAGCCACGATAACGAAAACTACAGGAATAGAGGTGAAGCTCGAAAGTTCTACCAACAGGTTTAATATCGTAATGGAGATGATCATGCGTAAGACTACAGTATACAGAAATGGTACTATCTTTAACAAAAGTAACAGGCTTCTCGCGTATGCGGTGGACTGTGTGATGTTACTGCGGCCTTTTCGAGCATTGAAAAACAGTCGGCGGAAATGGGTCTGTTGATAAATGAGGACAATACCAAGTTATTTGTTTCAACAAACAAAGAGTCTACTCGTCTTGGACGCTGCAGGAACGTTGGGAACTAAAACTTTGAAGTGGTAGATGAGTTTGTCTACCACAAGCTGTATGAGCTATACAAAGACATCGGTGAAAGAGCTGTTTTCTAAGGTTGGTGTGACTAACTATTTACTATGTATTTTCTGTATTTAGCAAAACTAAATAAGGATACAATTTTGGAGAAAAAACTGGTAGTCTAGCCGCGCCCCTTTTGGAAGCTCCCATACAAATGTACCATTCCGCCCACTTTAAAAATCTATTAGTAATAACAATACATCAAACGCTATATATAGCTCAACTATAACAGGATAAAGTTTTGGAGAAAAAACCTAACATACAAATGTACCCGAGATGGAGATTTACTTTAGAGATGGAGAAGTAATATCAATACACCCAACGTGATCGTGTGGGGAATGGGACTTTGCTCGGAGGTGGAAAGTTACTGATTGTTACTCACTTGGGAGTGACCAGAATCGATTCCTTTGTGTCACTGTCCAAGCAGCTAACTACTTCCGGTCTTAGACCAAGTATTCCCCGGGCAATGACTTCAAAGCAACCGCTTAGAAGTTAGCTAAAGTTAGAAGGCATTACAACCATGTATCCTGAATGGACAAAGAGACGTCTCAAGAAAGTAGGCTTGAACCGCTGAAGCATGGTTGCATCGTGGGATTGGACGTGCAGATAGCAGCCGTATTACCAATCTAGGAGACGAGGGTTAGCAACCCACGTTTTCCGAAAACTAAATTGCGAAAATCCATAGCGTCTGTTCCATATTGGGCAGCTTCCTGGTCAGCGTCTGCCTCAGAATGAGCGGCTGAAATGTTTCCTGGCAGTAGGAATAAAATGCTGAACCTGGTGGGCTGGGCTTGCCACCCGCCACCAGTATAATGGCAATGAATAAAATGAGAAATAAGAGAAAAAAAAACCCCCAAAATGTTGACGACCACCGCAAACGTTTTAAGGACCATGATTCGAGAATATGCACTTGGAATGTTAGAACTTTTTACCGACCAGGTGCCTCTATTCAACTGGCGGATGTCCTCGAAGGCTGACATTACTGCTATACAGGAAATTCGGTGGACTGGATATGGATGCTGGCGGATGAGGATGTGTGACGTGTACTACAGCTGCCACGCGGAAAAGCATGAGTTTGGTTGTGGATTTGTGGTCGGCAAGAGACTACGACACCTGGTCTCTAGGTTTACTCCTGTCAGAATCGCCACCATAAGACTAAAGGAAAAATTTTTCTACATCACGCTGATATGTGCTCATGCTCCGACGGAGAAGAAAAGTGACGAGGTCAAAGACGAATTCTACGCCCAACTTGAAGAAACATATGACCGTAGCCCGGGCCATGATGTTAAAATCGTGCTGGGAGATTTTAATGCCAAAATATGCCGGGAGAATGACTTTAGCCCAACAGTCGGAAAATTTAGTCTGCATACTGACACATCGCCAAACGGAATCAGACTAATTGATTTCTCTGCAGCAAGGAACGTGGTAATTAGCAGCACAGGATTTGACCACAAAAACATTCACAAAGCAACGTTGATATCTCCTGATCAAGTAACGAGAAACCAAATTGATCACGTGGTAATCGATGGAAGGCACGCGTCAAGTGTCTTAGACGTACGAGTGATCAGAGGTGCGAACATCAACTCGTATCACCACCTCACTGCAGTGAAGGTGCGTACTAGGCTAAGCAGAGCGAAAACCCTGCGTAACCAGGCACAGAGAAAGCTGGACATCGCTAAACTGCAGACCGCGGAGATAGCCAACGCCTATTCTGACCACCTCACTCAACTACTTCTTGATGCTCCAACTCCCAAAAATACTAGCGCGCAATGGCAACATATTGCCCACACGATGGAAAGGACTGCGCGGTCCGTACTGGGGTACGTGAAGCCCTTTAACGATAATGCCTGGTACGATGACGAATGCCGCGATGCCACCCGGGAACAAGATGCCGCATACAGGGCCAAACTGCAGCCAATGGTAACGCGAGCTGTTCATGAAAAGTATAGGGAGAAGAGGCGGGAGGCGACTCGACTCTTCAGGTGAAAAAAACGAGAGCTTAAGGAGAGGAATAATGTGTGTATTGAAGATTACAGGAACAGAGGTGAAGCACGAAAATTCTATCAGAAGATAAAAGTAAAGGTGCATGGAACAGGTCTTCCCTCCTGTAAAGACAAGGATGGTCATCTCGTTACTGACTCTGAGAGCGTACTGAGAATATATGAAGATCACTTCTGCAGCCTATTGATGTGTGAAAACTTGACGGAAGAAGACTGTGCACCAATCCGAGATGATAACATCGAGTGTCCACCTCCGAGCCAAGCTGAGATAACAACTGCCATATCCCGCCTAAAGAACAACAAGGCCGCTGGGGCTGATGGTCTTTCAGCTGAGTTGTTTAAGGTGGGTGGAGATGAGCTTGTTTTAAGCATGCAACAGCTCATAGAGAACATTTGGCTTCAGGAGAGCACGCCAGAGGATTGGAATCTCAGTGTGCTATGTCCAATCTACAAAAAAGGTGACCGTAGTGAGTGTAAAAACTATCGTGGAATTAGCCTCTTACCGATTGCGTATAAGGTCCTGTCTAGCATACTGTGTGAACGTCTAAAGCCAATTGTGGAAAACCTGATTGGACCTTATCAGTGCGGCTTTAGACCAGGCAAATCCACGACGGATCAGATATTTACACTACGGCAGATTCTTGAGAAAACCCATGAGAAGCAAATCGACACTTACCACCTCTATGTCGATTACAAAGCTCACAACTTTGAAAAAAATATATTTTCCTTCTTTGAAGTCAAAGCTCCATAACTCTAAAATATAAATATTAAGGAAATATGTTCTTTGCATGTTTTTCCAGAAATTTTTTTTTAAATAATTCATCCACCAAGCTGGGTTTCAATCCAGCACCTATTTGATGAAAATCTCCTTTCTTACCTGTTATCATTCTTAGATCCAACAGTATTAATATTAAGTTGACCCTGCATGATTGTTGCTAATATTACGCACGCAAAATCTACTGCTACAAATTAGGACATAAATATTAGGCGAATGTGAAAATTTGTTATCACATTACCACACTATTCCAGTTAACATTGTTTGCACTGCGTAAAATGATTGCAAAAGCAGCAGCAGCAGCAGTGACCACATGAATACTTAATGTTTTAATAATTAATAGATAAAAAAGATAATTCAATATTCAATTTATTTTGGCCAAGTGCAAAAAAAAGCTTTCAAATTACCTAATTCGATAGTAGCAGCTAGTAACGACCAAAGTGGAGGCAAATTAAATTAATAGTTTCTAATGCGATAGTTATTAATTAAATAATTGCAAATCATTGTCAACAGTTTAAAAGCAAATCGTGTAATGTCGTGCTAACAATAGACCGAAATATTTAAATTGTTATCATATTGTTTTTAATTGTAATGTTGTGGTTGATCATTACTATGAATATATATTTTATAAATTAATTCTAACATGTAAAAAACAACAGCGGTAACTAAACGTGATTGCTTGGGACTTTATGGAAACTCAGAGCAGTTCGATGTTAATTGGTGTGGTTATAAATATAAACTCCCTCCAAAATATTATAGAATTGTTTTTGTGGTAAATGCAAAACTAAATCAATATAAATTCAATAATATTAATACATATTTAGCATACTTATGTAGGAAATAGCTGTGTGAGCGTTTGTAAAATACTCTTTCGGTAACCCTATGCAAAATAACCATATGACCGTGGTAAACCCATGCTTAACAGGGAACCACCAAACCATATATATATATATTTGTTAAAGCAGAATTTCAGATAAATATTAGAATAAATATGAAATTGCCAGTAGCTAGTCAGATTTCTTAGTTGGGACAAATAAGACTGTATGGATGTAATACAGGACCAGCCGTGGTATAGTGGTTAGAACACGCGACTACCATGCGGGAGATCACAGGTTCAACTCCTGGCTCCAGTCATCTTAAAAGATGACGGCTGCCCTCGAATGTTGTTGACAGCAACTTCGCAGTATTAGTGTCGAGTCAATCGGCGTGTCTAGTAAGAGCTTATCAAACAGTGACGTTCGCATTCGTCGATAAACAAGTAGGTGCCGTTAGTTGTGATTCTAAAAATAGAAAGCGTGTTAATTCACAACAACGTGAGAAGCTATTCCATACCTCATTCATGGGGTGCAAAGTGAAAATAATTTTTTTTTTGTTTAAGTTAAGATGTAATACAGCATCTTAACGATTGTTATGTAGGTCAATAAAATTAACTTAACTTTTAGTAATTTATTGAATTACTTTGTAGACTATCATAAATGTAATGCAGACCATTAAAAACGATTCTCAAATTAACTAAAGATAATTACCACTAAAATAAATTGGGGTGGTAAATATGTCATCATAATTCTCGAAAAAAACACCATGCCAATTTGCGGTGTACCAGAAAGAGTTGACCCAAAGAAATTAATATAAATTCCGTGTTGGGTAATCTGTGTCAATATTCCAATTCCTACCGTCAATACTCCAATTCGTAGCGACACTATACGTGTTTTGTGTAATTGGCAGCAAACAGAAACGAGAAAAAAAGAGAAACTGTGAAAACCATTCTGAATCAATTAGTGAAATTTCCACTGACATTTAAGGGGATATAATATTTGATTTAACCTCCGTGTACGAATGCAAAAACAACGTTCCTTTGTTAACACCGACATCATCAGCATCATCGACACAATAATGGTCATTTACCACCTCCCCCCTTTTAACGTCATCAGCATTCTCGTAAACAACTTAAAAAGGATTTTTTGCAAACATGAAGGGTCATTAAAGCAAGTCACACCATAGAATATGTCATTCAAACATTCCACTGTTCTTGCCCACATAGATATCAGCACTCACATACATACATGCATACAATGCTGGACCACAGCCAGGAGCATATGGATGCTAAACACATACATGTGTATATGCAGCAGAATGCTATAGTGATGTACAGTACAATTGGTGGTATACTTGAATTGCTAAAGGGGTACTAATTGAGTCATATCCTAAAGAACAAGAGCACATACACAAACAAGGATGTACAAACACCAATTGACTATAAGTCAATGTTGGAAACGAACATTCGGGCATCTTTTCTTAAATTCTTAAAGATTGCAAATTACTTCATAACAATTATGTACAAAAGTGTATCGTTAGGGCAGTTTGCCGAATTTAATTATTCTACCAGTTTTCAACAACCTGTACAATAGTATCTACGGCCATTACGGCCTTCAATTTATCTGGATATTATGGTTACCTTAGGTATGTACTTCTATATTTAAAACCAGTACAGCAATTTCAGTCAGATAAACTGACTGATAAATACCATCACCCAATATAAGATATTGTTGAACTCATGGGTCATAGAAATTAACCGATTTTACTTAAAATTCCTTATGCATTATTATATAGCTGCTTGTGGAGCGTAAACGGTTGTAGATAGGACTTTGGGTCAGTTATTTATATGGGAGGTGCCAAAAGGGGTGTGTCAAATAGTTAGGTCTTCTGAGGTTTTGCCTCATATTACAAGATAAACTAACTGACCAAATTTGATTATCCTTCAGGTGCCGCTTTGGAAGTTATGGGAGAAATATTAACTATCCAAAAATAGGTCATGTAAGGTACCAGAAGAAGTGAACCGATACAGTTCATATTTATACCTAAGTCCAATTTTAATAACAGTACAACTTACGTAAAACTTGACAAAATGCAGTGTACTTACAATAAAGGTATGTATGTAAGACTATGAGGGTGAATTCGGTCATTTGTATGAAAGGTAACACGAGGGTTGTGTCAAATAGTTTGTCTTTCTTAGGTTTTGCTTCTATCGCAAGATAATTTAACCGAACAATTTTCATTACCCCCCAAGTGTCCCTTTGGAACATCTTTCGAAAAATCTTACTGAATTCAGTGTACTTAAAAAGAGATATGTATGTGAGACTATGGGGGTAAGTTCGGTCATTTGTATGGGAGGTACCAGAAGGGGTGTGCCAAATAGTTAGGCTCTCTGAGGTTTTGCCTCCTATAACAACATAAATTAATCGACCAATTTTCATTACCCTCCAAGAGTCCGTTTGGAAGTTATGGGAGAAATATTAATTTTCCAAAACTAGGTCATTTTGTATGGGAGGTACCAGAAGGCATAGACCAATATAGTTCATATTCATTCCTGAGTCCCATTTTCATAAGTGAACATCATACTCAAAATTTGAGTGAATTCAGTTTACTTACAAAAAAGATATGTTTGTCAGACTATGGGGTTGAGTTCGGTCATTTGTATGGGAGTTACCAGAAGGGGTGTGTCAAATAGTTAGGCTCTCTGAGGTTTTGCCTCCTATAACAACATAAATTAATCGACCAGTTTTCATTACCCCCCAAGAGTCCGTTTGGAAGTTATCGGAAAAATATTAATTTTCCAAAAATAGGTCATTTTGTATGGGAGGTACCAGGCATAGACCAATATAGTTCATATTAATTCCTGAGTCCCATTTTCATAAGTGAACATCATACTCAAAATTTGAGTGAATTCAGTTTACTTACAAAAAATATAAACCGAAGGTTTCGGTTTTCTTAGGGTTTGTCTACTTTTGCAAGATAAATAAACTGACCAAATTCAAATATCCTACGATCGTCCGTTTAGAAGTTATGAAAGAAATATAAATTATCCAAAAATAGATAATTTTGTATGGGAGTTACTAGAAGGGGTGGGGCAATTGGCCGATTTACAATCCCATAAGTTCGTTTTGACAAATATTAATACTGGTAAATTTTCATACCGATCCGTTAAGGTTTACTCAAGTTATCCTGCTGCTGACCAGCCATCCAGCCAGACAGACTGACATAGCTCAATCATCTTAAAAAGTCCTGAAACGAATTTGGTCTTAAGATACTTGGGACCTAAATCGTCTCCTTTAATGCGTTCGTCTTAAATGATATATATGAGGATTCCTAAGGGTGATGGTATAAAAATAAATGCGTAGCAATAAACTGTACATTCCTGTTCTTAATTTATGTTTTTCATGGTAACTTCAATCCAAATTTCCAATTACCTCGACCATTAAGCGGCATTTTGTTGTTTGCGGTGATTGTCTTATTCGTCAGCAATGACCGCATATCTGAAGCCAATATAAAAATGCGGTGTATTCAACACAATTATAAACTCTGGCAATTCAACCGCCACCCCTTTTTAGTGAGTTGTGTACTCAATTAAATTTAAAACAAACACCACTTGCACTCGTTCGTTCATAAAATTTTAAGAACGAAACCGGTACTCTTATGCTGTTTTCGTGGCAATTTTAAGATATTCTTTATTACCTATAATATTTTATAATGCGGTATGAGTTTAAATGTCATCCCACACCAATTAATTTCTTATCCTCATATACCGCATTTTTGTTCCTACCATTTATGTTAACAAATTTTATATAGCAAACAAATGTCACTGAAATTGCTTGGTATAATTTTAATATTGGTTTAACTTATAAAGCTTAATTTTATGACTTTTATGTTGTTATTGTTATGTTATTGTTTCTAAACGTAATAATGACTAACTGCAGTAATTACAACACATTTTGCGTTGTTAAAAGTTTTTCTGACGTCTATGAGCCTTAGTGTGTGTACAGCCCAGTACTATTCACATTTCTTTATGTTGCAGTCGCTTAACATATGATTTCTAGTTACTTTTTTTAAACTAGTACAGAAACCGAATCTTTAAAGGTTTTTTTCTTTGTCATAACCACAAGTAAAAAACCAAAATGAAACGGATATCTCATTTTAGTCAATGTCATTATGAAAGAAAACTGCAGCGAACTGCAAAAATTGTGCTCAATTTTTGAAACACTTATAAGACATTAGTTCGAGAACGTTGAGGATGGAACATACATTGACAAATATATAAATATAAGTCTGTATTAAATATACGTACACTCTTAAAAAGAGAAAAAAACGCAACGTCAGACCTAGATTGAAACAAAGGTCGTTGTGTTTTTATTTTTTCAAAAGTTTTGTATAGGGGTAGTAATTTGTTGTTGAGATATGTCCTTGTATAAGATTTTCATCAAGAATCCTTCACATATGAACTATAAGTGGGTGTACGAACATATCTTTATACGTGGGGTCTCTTTAAAATTTTAAAAGTCGATGACGTACAATATTAATTAAATGTGTAGCTTTTAATTTCTGTATTCTACTAGTTGAACCGGCACACTATGTCCGGCATCCAAAATCATTGATAACCATATTTTATACTGTTACAATTTAGAAACGAGTTTTAGATTACTTTAGCCTTTGAAACGAACGTTTTAACTGAGATCGGGGCCTTTCTTCTCTTAGACAAAAATTGCAGAGCAAATATTCTAAAACTTATATTTATGTAAGTGAAAGACTCTAAGCAGTGCTAAATGTGGCAGCAATACTACGTCTCCAAATTATTTATTGATATGTAAAGGGTGATTTTTTACGAGCTATAGGAAAGTTTTAAAAAAACCAGTACAAAAATTTCAGTCAGGTAAACTGACTGATAAATACCAATACCCAATATAAGATATTGTTTTAGTCTTGAGTTATTGAAATTAATAGATTTTTAAATAAAATTACTTATGTATTACTTTTTGTCTGCATGTAGAGCAAAAACATACAAAATTTGACCTGTTTGTACAGAAGGTACAATTAGGGGCAGCACAACGTGTCTGATTTTTTTTCGTAAATCAACGTTCAATGATGGCTTACCTTGGCAAAATTTGTCTGAATTCAGTGGACATACAAAAATGATACGTGTGTAAAAGGGGAAATACCCCATATATTTATATGGGAGTTACCAAATAGTTAGGGTTGCTGAGGCTTTGCCTCCTATTACCGATATAGTCTATATGTATATAGTCTATATTCATTCCTGATTAAAATCTTCATAACCGTACACCTTACGCAAATTTTACTGAATTCAGTGTACTTACAAAAAAGATATGTATGTGAGACTATGGGAATTGGTTCGGTCATTTGTATGGGTGGGTTCGGTCATTTGTATGGGAGGTACCAGAAGGATGTGTCAAATAGTTAGGCTCTCTGAGGTTTTGCCTCCTATCACAACATAAATTTATCGACCAATATTCATTACCCCCAAGTGTTCGTTGGGAAGTTATGGGAGAAATATTAATTTTCCAAACAAAGTCATTTTGTATGGGAGGTACCAGAAGGGGTGATTCGATATAGTCCATATTCATTCCTGATTAAAATCTTCATAACCGTACACCTTACGCAAATTTTACTGAATTCAGTGTACTTACAAATAAGATATGTATGTAGGGCTATGGAGGTGGGTTCGGTCATTTGTATGGGAGGTACCAACAGGGGTGTGTCAAACAGTTAGGTTTTCTGAGGTTTTGCCTCCTATCAGAAGATAAATTTACCGATAACTTTTCATTACCCTCCAAGTGTCTGTTTGGAAGTTATGGGAGAAACATTACTTCTCCAAAAATAGATAATTTTGTATGGGAGATACCAGAAGGCGTCAACCGATATTGTCCATGTTCATTCCAGAGTCTAATTTTCACAAGCGAACATCATACGAAAAATTTGCGTGAATTCAGTGTACTTACAAATAAGATATGTATGTGAGACTATGGGGGTGGGTTCGGTCATTTGTATGGGAGGTACCAGAATTGGTGTGTCAAATAGTTAGGCTCTCTGAGGTTTCTCCTCCTATCACAACATTAATTTATCGACCAATTTTCATAACCCCCCAAGTGTCCTTTTGGAAGTTATGGGAGAAATATTAATTTTTTTAAAAATAGGTCATTTTGTATGGGAGGTACCAGAAGACGTGAACCGATATAGTCTATATTCATACCTGAGTCTAATTTTCATAAGCGAACATCATACGCAAAATTTGAGTCATCTCAGTTTACTTACAAAAAAAAATATGTATGTAAAACTATAAGGGTCAATTCGGTCATTTGTATGGGAGGTACCAGAAGGGGTGTGGCAAAGGTTTCGGCTTTCTTAGGGTTTGTCTACTATTGCAAGATAAATAATCTGACCAAATTTAGATATCCTCCGCTGGTCTGTTTGACAGCTATGGAAGAAATATTAATTATCCTAAAATAGATACTCTTGTATGGGAGGTACCAGAAGGGGTGGGGCTATTCTGCCCATTTACAATCCCATAAGTTCGTTTCGAAAAATATTAATACTGGTACTTTTTCATACTGATCCGTTAAGGCTTACTCGAGTTATCCTGCTGACCAGCCATCCAGCCAGCCAGGCAGACGGACATATCTCAATCGTCTTAAAAATTCCTGAAACGAATTTGGTGTTAAGATACTTGGGGTCTAACTCGTCTCCTTTAATGCGTTACACTTTTTTTCGTATCAAATGATATATACCCTCATCCCTAAGGGTGATGGTATTAAAACACATACAATTTAGAAAAATGCATGAAATCTTTATTTGAATCGATAGTACGGTTGATATAATTTAATGTTTGAAGATTATTTCATGAAAATGTTGACCGCGTCTGCGCCTCAAATGGTCCATCCGCTTAGTCCTATTTTGACATACTCTTTCCAACATTTCGACGGGTATCTCATGAATAAATGCTTCAATGTTGCCTTCCAATGCGTCAATTGAAGCGGGCATGTGTGTTTAGACATGAGCTCTAGATAGCCCCACAAAAAATAGTCTAAAGGCGTAAAATCGCACGATCTAGGCGGCCAATTGACCGGTCCCGAACGTGAAATAAAATGTTCACCGAACTCGCCTCTCAATAAGTCCATTGTTAAGCGTGCTGTGTGGCATGTGGCACCGTCTTGTTGAAACCACACGTCATGCAAGTCAAGCTCTTGCATTTTGGGCAAAAAAAAGTTGGATATCATCTCACGGTAGCGCTCACCATTCACAGTTACGTTACGATTCGCATCATCTTTGACGAAGTACGATCCAATGATGCCACCAGCCCATAAACCGCACCAAACTGTGACTTTTTCTGCTTATTATTAGAGCCAAAAATGAGCTTCGTCGCTGAACACAATTTTTGAATTTGAACTTTCTTTCTTAACTTTCTTAACAGTTCGCATTTTTATAATAAAATTCAATAATTTGCAAGCGTTGTTAGTTTGTAAGACGATTCATGGTTATATTATAGACCAAACTGAAAATGTTTGACATGGAAACAAAACACGAAACGTGCGTCAGCTATTTAAACCAGTGTGGCCAAAAATAGCTTAATAGCTAAAAAAATCACACTTTTTATATATATGTACTTATACTTTTTTAAACAGATACGATTGGAAACAAACATTTTTTCTTTTAATTTCGAGATAACTGTGGCAAAGAGTTACCGAAAGTTGGATCAGTTAAACCAGTATCAGGCATTCCATAGACTCTCGAGGACGGCAATAATCGTTTTTTTATACAGACACGATCGGCAATTCACACGTACTCTAATGTTTTGTGTCATTCATAATAGTCAGTCGTCTAAATGTCAGAGTGCCGAGATTTTGTTTCATTAAAAATAGTCAGTCTATTAGTTAAAAATTATCTAAATGTCAGATTGCCAATATTTATTACATATTTTTAGCTTAATGTAGTTGCACTCACCTATGTGTGTTCTTACACTAAGGTATGACCACAAATATTGTCCATAAAACTCTTTTGTTGATATGAGAATTTCTGAAAAAAAAAAAAAAGAAATAGATAGATATTTTAAAGGAACATTTGTTTGTCAAAAGCAAACTATAACTATAATGCAGGAAATTGTTTTATGTTTGTCATATAAATACGACGTATTTCATTCTTCTAACTTCTTAAATATTTGAATAAATAAAATAGCAAAAGTACGAAAAATTTAACTACTTAAACAATATCTATTTTTTTTAGGGCAAGACATTTGTTTTTGTTTTGTCTAACCTTTAACAAAAAGATACATCACGTACGTTTACATGTAAAATTGTAAAGCAAATATTGAATAACAAAAAAGGGTCAAGTCTTAAATAAACGAATCCTTCTATTCATCCGATATTGTGCTTCTTTCTTCTTGGTAGTGTTTGTAAGGATGATGTTAAAAGTAAATTGGAAAACTGAGGCGATAAAAAAACAAACGGTTAACAATGCGAGGATAAAAATGAATAAGACGAATCCAATAGTACCTTTAAATTGCTATTATTTTGACATTGGAAGGTATGTAGATGTATAAACTAGAGTAATTGCGATATGAGAAAATATATATCAGAATGATTATTGAGTTAAACATGTAAATTACTCTAATGTTGTTTGACCTGATGTTGCGCAACAACAGGGAGAAAATAAGCACATAATTTTGAAAATAGTTAAATTTCGGTGCATTCATGGTTGTAGGGTATATAGGTGCGGTGCAATAAGAACCAACCGGTATTATTCCCAAAGCGATTTTAGGAGTAATTACCGCACAGAATAGTGGAGTTAATAGCCAATTAAATTCGGCATAACATCTAAATAGTATCTAACTAAAAAATGCCGTTAGGGATCATGTCCTTGGAGCTAAAGAGGTTATTATCTCATTGAAATTTCAGTAGTGTGTCCTCATATGTAGGAAATATATATAACGATGCAGCAGTCTTTATGACAGTCATGTAAGAGATTCTCTCCCGGGAAATGCGTCCGGGATTCCCGGGAAAATCTTTATTTGACATATATTTCATTTATAATAAAAAACCTATTAGTTGATTCGTCACATAAAACACTACTTTCACCAAACCTTAACCTTAACTGAGACTTGATTATTTTAAAGATTGTAGCGGCATCTTCATTTCATAACTGACATTCACCATTGAGCGAGCTGGAGGAATTCTGTACCTCTCTTTTAATGTTCTTTATTAAAACACCTTTAAAAAAATAACAAAAAATTAATTTCCTATTGCACCCCATGAATGAGGTATGGGATAGCTTCTCGCGTTGTTGTGAATTAACACGCTTTCTATTTTTAGATTCACAACTAACGGCACCTACTTATTTATCGACGAATGCGAACGTCACTGTTTTGAGAAGCTCTTACTAGACACGACGATTGAATCGACGCTTAATACTGCCAAGTTGCTGTCAAACAACATTCGAGGGGAGCCGACAATGAAAGAAAATTGTATTTATTTTTTCTTTTAAGATGACTGGAACCAGGTTTGAACCTGCGATCTCCCGCATGGTAGTCGCGTGTTTTAACCACTATGCCACGGCCGGTCCAATTAAAACACCTTTGGCAAAGTAAATTCTAGAAGCTTTAAAGAAGCGAATTTAGTAAAGTATCTAAAGGGGAATGGGACTTTGCCCAGAGGTTGAAAGTTACTGATTGTCACTCACTTGGGAGTGACCAGAAGCGATTCCTTTGTGGCACTGTCCAAGCAGCTAACTACTTCCGGTCTTAGACCAAGTATCCCCCGGGCAATGACTTTAAAGCAACCGCTTAGAAGTTAGCTAGAGTTAGAAGGCGAAACGTTGAGTAACCTAATCGGCATGCTACCACCGATGCGTCTTAGGAAGTAGGTAACAGAAGTTACTGAAGCTCAACACAGGCTCTCTTAGTGGCTTTGGCAGCCCCAAGAAACTAGGATCGGGAGCAGTGGCCTAATAAGTCACTCTCCCTAAAGAGAATTTATTATGAAAACACGGAGAAAAGAAAAAACAAGAACCCCCCCAAATGTTGACGACCCCCGCAAACGATATAAGGACCATGATTTAAGGATATACACCTGGAATGTCCGAACTCTATACAGAGATGCTGCCTCTATCCAATTGGCGGATGTCCTCGACAAAAACAAGGCTGACATCACCGCCATACAGGAAATGAGATAGACGGGACAGGGATTTCAAACGACTGAAGAACTGTGACATCTCTTACAGCTGCCATGCAGAAAGACACGAATTTGGATGTGGTTTCATAGTCGGCAAGAGACTTCCATGATTTAAGGATATGCACCTGGAATGTCCGAACTCTATACAGAGATGCTGCCTCTATCCAACTGGCGGATGTCCTCGACAAATACAAGGCTGACATCACCGCCATACAGGAAATGAGATGGACGGGACGAAAGAACTGTGACATCTATTACAGCTGCCATGCAGAAAGACACGAATTTGGATGTGGTTCCATAGTCGGCAAGAGACTTCGACACCTGGTCTCGCGGTTTAACCCTGTAAGTGACCGTATAGCCACCATCCGCATCCGAGCGAACTATTTTTACATTATGCTGATTTGTGTACACGCCCCGACGGAAGACAAAGACGATGACATCAAAGATGCATTCTATGAGCGCCTGGAGGATATATATGACCGCGGCCCTGTACATGACATTAAAATTGTTCTGGGAGATTTTAATGCTAAAATAGGAAGGGAAGATGCTCTTGGTTTAGCAGTCGGAAAATTCAGTCTACACAACAACACCTCCGATAACGGATTCAGACTGGTAAGTTTCGCGTCGGCAAGAAACATGGTTGTGAGTGGAACCTGATTCCCGCATAAAGATATCCACAAAGCAACCTGGATATCTCCCGATCAAAATACAAGAATTCTTATTGATCACGTGGTAATTGATGGAAGGCATGTCTCAAGCGTTATGTACGTGCGTGTGAAGCGCGGTGCAAATATCGCCTTGGATCACCACCTAGTTGCAGCCAAGGTACGCACACGATTAAGTAGTACTAAAAACACTCGTAATCAAACGCAAAGGAAGCTAGACATCACAAACCTGCATACTACTGAGATAGCTAATGCCTACTCCAACCAACTCTCTCAATTACTCCTTACAAATCCCCCTAGTTCTGATGTTCCCGACATGCAGTGGCAGCATATTGCGAATTCTATGACCACTGCCGCAACAACGGTCACACAAGCCCTAGTACGATGATGAATGTCGCGAAATGTCTGAGGAAATGGATGCTGCATGCAAGGCAAAACTGCTGCCAATGGTGACGCGTGAGGTGACGGAGCGTTATAAAGAGAAAAGGAGGGACGGAAAAAGCGTCTGTGAAAGTTCTACCAAAAGGTAGAAAGTAAAGGTTTTGGAACAGGGATCCCCACCTGTAAGGACAGAGACGGAAATCTGGTCACGGACACTCAAAGTGTGCTGCAAGTATGGAGGAAACACTTTTAATCTCTTCTCGTTCCCGAAGGCAGCATAAGTGACGAAATCGCACCAATCATCGGCGATGGAGTAGACTGTCCACCACCGAGCCAAAACGAGATCAGCACGGCAATTGCGCCGCATAAAAATAATAAAGCTGCGGGAGCCGATGGACTGCCGGAAGAGCTTTTTAAAGCCGGCGGCGATGACCTGCACCATGCACCAGCTCATAAACACGATTTGGCTCAGGGAGTGCATGCCCGATGATTGGAATCTGAGTGTCCTATGTCCCGTGCTTGAGAAAGGCGATCCTAGTGTGTGTACCAACTATAGCGGGATTAGCCTTTTACCCATCGCATACAAGGTCCTGTCTAGTGTGTTATGTGAAAGAATAAAGCCCCTCCTGGCGAACCTGATTGGACCTTATCAGTGTGGCTTTAGACCTGGTAAATCCACCACACACCAGATATTCACGCTACGACAAATCCTGGAGAAGACAAGAGAATAAATTGCCGGATGCTATGGCTGAGTTTGGTAAAGCTAATTCGACTCTGCGGGATGACACTGATTGACACGAAGTCTTCAGTGAAAAGTGGTAAAAATCTGACTGAGCCATTTTCTACCAATCGAAGCTTTAGACAAGGCGATAGTTTGTCTTTCGATCTCTTTAACATCGTAATGGAGATGATCATGCAGATAGCTGCAGTAAACAGGAGTGGTACCATCTTCAACAAAAGTCACATGTTGCTCGCGTATGCCTATGATATAAATATCATTGGCCCTGGGTTGTGGGATGTTACTGCGGCTTTTTCGGACATTAAACAGCAGTCGGCGGAAGTGGGTCTGGTGATAAATGAAGACAAAACCAAGTTACTTGTTTCAACTGACAAAGCGTCCACTCGTCTAGGACGCTGCGTGACCGTTAACAACCATAACTTTGAAGTGTTAGATGATTTTGTCCGCCTTGGCTCAGCCATGAACCAA
This sequence comes from Muscina levida, assembly GCA_964034835.1. Lineage (NCBI taxonomy): Eukaryota > Metazoa > Arthropoda > Insecta > Diptera > Muscidae > Muscina > Muscina levida. The sequence goes on from OZ035880.1 coordinate 99,564,378, forward strand.
AATAATAATGTCAGCCTGGAAACTAAAAGACGAGTATTGATCGGAAACCTCAGCTATTATGCTCTAGGCAAGTGATTTGATGACAAAGCGCTTTATTGAAGAACAAAGATCGAACTCTACCAGACTTTGATCCTACCTATGTTGCTCTACAGCGCAGTACAAGCGAATCAATCAATTACACTATGACACAAAATCAAACTTTTTGAAAAACACCCGAACGTGACTATATAGGTTCGATAGTACAACCGGAGCTGAGTAAAACCCTAGCTCAGTTTGGCTAGATTGGCTACCAATTTTTTTTTTTGGCCCCCTAAACTTTTTGAAATCCCTTGGACCCCTTGAAAAGAGGTGACATCAATTGTTGGCGAACAGTTTCTACAGTTTTTAATCTAGCTCTTTCTCTTCTTCAGCTAAGTTTTAGCTAATAGTCCGCTTAAGAAACTGATATAATAAAATTTCCCAAAAAAATTAGACTTCCCTCGTTTATTTTCAAAAAACTTCGATAAAAATTCTAATTTTTTCACTATTTTTTATATAAGTCGTAGGGAATCCAGATTTTTTGCATACTCTATTCAGTGAAATTGTAGTTTAGGTAACACCGAATAACTTCTCTGAACAAACCTATGCAATCTGAACTAGTCTAGGGATATTAAATAGCTCTCAAAACACACTATCTACTTTAAACAAATCAGATTTTTAGGAGTTTTGTGCTATTGTGCAATGTTTTTACTTGCTATCTTTACCAAAAACGTACTTATTGTATAACTGAATAACTTCTGTAAACAACCAATATGATCGGAATACTCCACCCCCTTAATTGTTCACAAAGAGCATTAGGGTGTTCCTTATATGGCATTTTTTTCGAAGTTCGTTAAAAATATGTATTAATCGCGATGTTAGTCATCTATCTTCACCTTACGTTTCTTTTTGCCAATATTAGGAATATATTATGAGAAATTTTGTATCGATAGTTGGACATAAGGTTGTGCCGCAATGAGGTTAAAGTATGAATTTGTTCTTAAATCAGTTTATTGCCGCTGAGTATTTTTCTTTCGTATATAGACTAAGTAGTAACAAGCCGTTCAATAGCTGAAATAAAGACCTAAAATAATATGTGTTTGCTTTTACCATATCTCTTATAGTCGCCGAGATATTTGACATAGAAGTTGGGGTATTTTTAAAAAAATTATTAAAAATGTTGAAATTGAATTTCGATGTAGATTATTATAGGCAATTATATATTTCAACTTTTAAAGGTTAATCAAGTTAAAATCTTTATGTTTAAAAAGTATATGTGTATATTATCACTATCTCTATCAATTCTCGAGATATCAGGCGTTAAAAAACGGAATTTTTGACTGTATGCATAGCAATGTCTAATGAACTTTTGTTCCATCTGAATACCCATTGAATACTTACCAATAACGATTTTTATATCATAAAAATAAAAAATCCCCTCAAAAGACCATTAGATATTAATGGTTTTGGTGACATTTGTAATCATACACAATGGATATACAGGTGATACAAAAGTTAAGTAGTCATTGCTATGCTTTTTAAGCCCCTGATATCTCGAGAATTGATAGAGATAGTGATAATATACACATATACTTTTTAAACATATAGATTTTAACTTGATTAACCTTTAAAAGTTGAAATATATAATTGCCCATAATAATCTACATCGAAATTTAATTTCAACATTTTTAATAATTTTTTTAAAAATACCCCAACTTCTATGTCAAATATCTCGGCGACTATAAGAGATATGGTAAAAGCAAACACATATTATTTTAGGTCTTTATTTCAGCTATTGAACGGCTTGTTACTACTTAGTCTATATACGAAAGAAAAAAACTCAGCGGCAATAAACTGATATGAGAACAAATTCATACTTTAACCTCATTGCGGCACACCCTAATGTCCAACTATCGATACAAAATCTTTCACATTGTATTTGTAATTTTGGCAAAAACAAACGTATGGCGAAGATAGATGATCAAGATCGTGATTAATACATATTTTTAACGAAATTCGAAAAAAATGCCATATAAGGAACACCCTAATGCTCTTTGTGAACAATTAAGGGGGTGGAGTATTCCGATCATATTGGTTGTTTACAGAAGTTATTCAGTTATACAATAAGTACGTTTTTGGTAAAGATAGCAAGTAAAAACATTGCACAATGGCCCAAAACTCCTAAAAAACTGATTTGTTTAAAGTAGATAGTGTGTTTTGAGAGCTATTTAATATCCCTAGACTAGTTCAGATTGCATAGGTTTGTTCAGAGAAGTTATTCGGTGTTACCTAAACTACAATTTCACTGAATAGAGTATGCAAAAAATCTGGATTCCCTACGACTTATATAAAAAATAGTGAAAAAATTAGAATTTTTATCGAAGTTTTTTGAAAATAAACGAGGGAAGTCTAATTTTTTTGGGAAATTTTATTATACAAATTTCTTAAGCCGAGTATTAGCTACAACTTTGCTTAAGAAGGGGAAGAGCTAGATTAAAAACTGTAGAAACTGTAGGCCAACAATTGATGTCACCTTTTTTCAAGGGTCCAAGGGATTTCAAAAAGTTTAGGGGGCCAAAACAAAAATTTGGTAGCCAATCTAGCCAAACTGAGCTAGGGTTTTACTCAGCTCCGGTTGTACTATCGAACCTATATAGTCTCGTTCGGGTGTTTTTTTCACTGTTGCACTGTGTTATGGGAGTCTTCGAGAGAAAAATACTTCGCAAAATATTTGGACCCTTGATTGTGAACGGCGAGTATCGTCGGCGAATGAACCACGAGGTATATGAGCTGTACAATGATATCGACGTAATCAAGCGAGTTGAAATAGACCGAATGCGCTTTTTTGGACATGTTGTACAACACTTTGTTGGATGGACCATATGAAAGAGCTGTTATCTAAACTTGGTGTGCGAAAGACCGAATTCTTATCTACGTTCGTCTACTAATAGATGAATATCTGTCGCTGCGGCCTTTTAAGAAGAAGAACTGGACTTCTAATATAGGTTTTTGTTAAGAATAATACGGCAGATTTGGATTTGAACTTTTTGGGCCCCTCCGAAATTTACGCTGCCACATAAATTTAAAGCAAACCGCAAAAATCGCAAGACACTGTGAGAAAAATTACGGCGAAGGCGTATATATAATAGTTAGTATTTAACAGTTTTTATTTGCAAAACATCGGGCCAAACCTAGTATAAATTCGTCTACTAACAAACCTTCTTGAAAAAGCTTGAGCTTTGAAGTAAAAAGAGAATTGTGGGGAAAAAGTATCGTCCAGTCTCATGTTTAATATTAACTGTCAAATTCACAAATGCTGGTGTTCGATTTTAGGCTGACATAATGTAGATAAATATACAACTGATGATGTACCAGAGTACGCCAATTTGTCACAAAGGGGTCTAAAGATCAAATCGTCATGTAGTTTGAAACGCGTCATCCTAGTGCGTAACAATAAATTAATGTCAATGTCAATTTAAATATTTTCTGATCGTTTAGCCAAATTCGTGTATCATTTGACACAAAAACAAGTACAAAAGTTTCTCACCCTCAGCAAAAACATAAAATTTGAAAGTATTACCAGAAGGGGTGTGGCTAGGCTTCCAGATTTCTTTCCGAAACTTTATCCTGTTATGCTTTACAAAACACAGAATTTGGATATGATCGCGTTACGTGTATTGATATTATTACTCGATTTCTAAAGTGGACGGAATGGTACATTTGTATGGGAACTATCATAAGGGGCGTGGCAAGACTCACATTTTTTTTTTTCAAAACTTAATGCTGTTAAGTCTTTTCTAAATAAAGAATTTGGGCACGATCACTTTGGGTGTATTGATATTATTGCTCGATTTTTTTAATGTGGGCGTAATGGTACATTTGTATAGGAGGTACCAGAAGGGGCGTGGCTAGACTTTAAGATTTTCGCGTTGGGTGTATTGTTATTATTACTCGATTTCTAAAGTTGACGTAATGGTTCATTTGTATGGGAGGTACCAGAAGGGGCATGGGCATGTAGCCCATATGCAATTCCGTAAGTAGTCTTGGGAAAATAATAACCCATGCAAAGTTTCAAAACAATTGTTTACATATTTTAAACGTTATCGTGCGTACCAGCCGAACAAAGACAGACAAACAGACGGAAGTGGATCCTTTGAACTTTAGTGTAGTGTAGTGTAAACGAACATATACATAAGAACAATATTATACCCTGACATCTATAAAATCTCGGGGTTAAAGCTACAGTGGCTTTAATGTACCTCATCCCCTCGAGGTGAAATTTCATTTGGTATGGAAACAATTTTTCAATTAAGCTAGTACTCAATACTTTTTTAGTATGTGCAGTAGACCGTATCACAAAAAAAAGTTCTCCGTACACCAGCGAATATGAAACATTGTTCCAAGGACATTTAAAAAAAAAATTTTGCCGAACCTAGGTGTGCCTGTAAGGTGATACGGTCTAATGTGCAGTAAAGTGGTGATGTTTCAATTGTTTGATCATATAGTGTATAATTACAAAATCTTTGTAAATTGTTTAGGAATTGTAATGCCATCCTATTAAATTTAGATTCTCGAAAATAGGCCAACAACGAGAGACTTTAAATGCTCTTACGTGGAGTTTTAACAAAAGTTGAAAATTGCAAATGAATCAAAATATCCCCACTAGCAGTTTTCCTCTGTGACGTATGTTTCCAAGAAAAGGTTCAAATTCTATACAATTTTTTGGCAACTCAGCATTTTGTCCCTGGTCGTAACATCACAACCTTTTACAAATAACAATACCGAAATAAAGTTATGAAGATGACAATATATTGTATTTTTATATCGACACCCTTTGGAATGAGTAGAGGTATATTTCATTTCATTACAAAAAATACTCATAACATAAACTCACTCACACATACACATGCATACATATGTATTCTGTCATTTCAAGAGAAAATGCAAGTGACACGTGATGTACATTTTAACAATGTTATGTTCTCATAAATTAATGTTTGCTTAATCTGTACGAACATAAACCAATACGAAACGTAAGCTCTTCAATTAAAACAGAACAGCTGGAGAACACACATATTATATAATTGCAAAGGTTCAGAGTAAAAATTGTTAACAAACACTTGCCTCAATACCCAATACGATACAAATATCAAAACGATACGTTGAAGAAAAAATGCGAACATAACGAAACTAAAATATATCGATTGGATATTAATAGAGCAATTAAACATAAAGTTGAGTATACGCAGAAACGCAGCAAAAGTAGAATAGCGATAAATTACAGGCAGCTCTAATGAACATTAACTCTGTAGTGTAACCGCCTTAAGACTAACTATTGTTATACTATTATTTTGTATGGATTAAAAGGAGTAGGTATACACACTTCGTTAGGAAGTGTTTGTCAATTGTGCATTTAAAGATATAAAAAAATTAGAGCCAAAACTAAAAAAAATAATTTTTTAATGGGCAAAAGTAGGTAAATTTTGAATTAAAATTTTAAAATTTTTAGGTTTGAAGGGTTCTTAAACTCAAACTACTATCTGAAATGTTTTGATGTCTTCACAGAAAATGTGTGAAATATTATTACCTTTAAAACAAGTCTATTTTAATCAAAATCGGTCAAGCGTATCACAACTTTTAATCATATAAGTAAATCAGTCTTTTTGAAACATGCCTTTTTGCAGCCAAAAACCTTAAACGATTTTGCGCGACCCCTAAACGTCGATCAATTTTCTAGTTTTATATACCAAAATTTTTGTTTTTTTAAGTAGAATTAGAAAATATATTATCCCATTGACTTTTCGAAAAAAATTGTAAAATGAAATGGTCTAATACACAGTCACATACATATTGTAACCATAACAACAGTCCAGAAAAGTGGGGTTGTTATTAGCAAGCTCAGAGGCAATTAAATGCATGAGGCACTGCTGTCTAAATATACACATAGTTACATTTTTTTACCAAACACAGAAAGGAATATTTTGTTTTTGTGTGAATTTGTATTTCATAGTTACTTTACATTTATGTAAGTTTTGTATTTCAAATTTGATATAGGTTAAAGGAGGACGGGCGAAATGCTCTGGGATTTTGTTATCACTAAACGACTTTAAAAACAAACCACAGATAAGTGTTACATTATATGCCCTACAGGAAGTTAGTTCATATTAAAAACATTACTTTAGATACAATATATTAGCTAGGAACTGCGAGCAGTGCTACATTTTATAAATCATAAAAAATTGTTTTGAAAAAAAATTAGAAAAAGCTCGCATGTATGTATATGGCGATAAAAACCTCTGTCAATGTAAGGACTTTACACTACTGATAAACAATTAGAGAATTTTAACTCTATACAGATAAAGGGAATCTTCTGAGTACTTACTAACATTTGCGAGCGAATCACAAACCAATAGAGATTTGTCCGACTAGTTCAAAAACGCAGAGACCTCAACTTTCATAACTTTTATTTATTACAAATATGTTCTTTTTAAGAATTATGTGTAATTATTATTATTATCTATTCCCGAAAATATCAATTATTTTTGATTTTTTATACAATCACTCTTAACGATGAGGGTATATACAATTTGATACAAGGAAAATATTAACGCATTGCAGAAGACGTCTTAGACCCCAAGAACTTTTTTTAGGCAGGATAACTCGAGTTAACCTTAACTGATCCTTATAAAAAACCGGTAAGAAAGTTTCAGTCGGGCAACCTGACTTACATATACCATCACCCTCAGTAAACAAAAAAATTTCTGTTATATTGATATTATTACTCGATTTCTAAAGTGGGCGGTAGTGGGTGGTACATTTGTATGCGAGGTACCAGATGGGGCGTGTTTAGACTTCCAGTTTTTCTCTCGGAAACTGTACGAGTATCGTGCTTAAACTTTACTAAATACAGAATTTGGGCACGATCGCGTTAGTTTTATTAATAATATTAATCGATTTTTAAAGTGGGCGGAGTGGTACATTTGTATGGGAGGTACCAGATGGGGCGTGTCTAGACTTCCAGATTTTTTCTCCAAAACTTTATCCTCTTATAACTTAACAAAATGCATAATTTGGGCACGATCGTGTTGAGTGTATTGATATTATAACTCCATCTCTAAAATAGGCGGAGTTGTACATTTGTATGGGAGGTACCAGAAGGGGCGTGGCTTGACTTTAAATTTTTTTTCCAAAACTTTATCCTGTTATAGCATTACTAAATATAGAATTTGGGAATGATTGAGTTCGATGTATTGATATTATTACTCGATTTCTAAAGTGGGCGGAATTTTACATTTGTATGGAAGGTACCAAAAGGGGCGTGGCCATGTAGCCCATTTTCAATACCGTAAGTAATTTTGGGGAAATATTAACTCGTGCAAAATTTGAAAACATTTGGTTGTGTCTTTCAAAAGTTATCGTGCGAACCAGTCGGACAGCAGACAGACAGACGGACATGGCTCAAACGACTTAAAAAGTCATGAATAGAATTTGGTTCAAAGATACCTAGGGTCTGAAGTCACTCCTTCTATGTGTTACACTTTTGGGTCGTATCAAATGAGATATACCCTAATCCCTAAGGGTGATGCTATAATTATCAGTATGAATATTTCTTAAAATGAAGTAATGGGATTCTAATACTGCTGGTTTGAAGTCGTTACAATAATGTTATTATCAGAATATCTGTTCACCAAAATTTTTGTATAATATCCTCAAAGTCTGTATGTTCATGCACATAATTAACAAATAATCGTTTTTGTAACATAGTTGTGTGAAATAAATTTTGTTTTCGGTGACCTTTAAGCAAAGAAATATTCCTTTAACTACTTGGAAAGTTTCCTCTAAGTTATGAGAGTTTTTTAGGTTATGTAATACTAACTTTCCAGGCTTCTCCCGTTCTTACAATAAACCTTCTTATGAATTTTAGCAATACAGATAAAATTCAAACACTTCATAAGATGAACGAACACCCCATTTATGTGATTGCAGCTTTATACCATTGGTCTGAGTGATTGTACAACTTTAGTCTCTTATTTATCCCTAAAAGTATGAACTTCAAAGATACAATCGTATCACACAACTAAAATAGACTGGTACCCCCTCTAATTCTATAGGAAGTATGCCTATATTCGTATATTATAGGTACCAGTTTTATCCCTATTCGGCTTTTAACCCCTAATTGTTGCAATTTTTCAAAATCCCTTCTGGTGATAGTACCAGTTTTATCCCTTTTTTAGGATTTTTAAAACTAAAGAATGCATTTAGAAGAATTACTTCACAACTAAAATAATCACTTAAATTTTTTAAACTATACCTATATATATACCTATATCGATAACCATCCTTGCTTCGTTCCAATTCCATAGGGAGCAAGCCGTTTGGTCTGGACGATAGTAACATTTTTATCCCTTTTTCGATTTTTTTACCCAGAAATATCGGATTTAAAAAAAAAAACTTCGATCCAATGTGATAGTGAGCATTTCCATATCAATTTTCGTGATAATAGCATTGGCCACTTGATCTGGATGATGGTATAACTTTTATCCCTTATTAGTAATTTTTACCCCTGAAAGTACGATTTTCCAAAAATCCATTCTTCACTGACGTCTACTAGCAACAATCCATCCCAAATTTCATCATCCTATCTATAGCCAGTAGGCAATTTTAAATATATAGATTATAAAAATATTATTTCAATCTTTCAATTAATATGACCAACACAAAAATTTATTCAAAAGGGGCGTGGCACTGCTCATTTTCCAGCGAGACGTAATACCCCACGTACCATTTACATATGTAGGAAATCTCATCTTCATCGAACTATGTGTCATGTAGCCTATGATGGAGGCTTTAAAACAAGCTTATAATAGCTCAGCGCACTTAAAATGCGGGACCTAGATTCAAATGCTGGGCAAATTCATATTTTATGGCCATCACCCATAGGGATGAGGGTATAAATATTTTAAATACGAAAAAAAATATAACTCATTAAAGGAGACAAGTTAGACCTCAAGTATCTTAAGAACAAATTCGTTTCAGGACTTTTTAACACGATTGAGCTATGTCCGTCTGTCTGGCTGGATGGCTGGGGGGCAGGATAACTCGAGTAAAACTTAATGGATCGGTATGAAAATTTACCAGTATTAATATTCTTTAAAACGAACTAAACGCATTGTAAATGAGCAGAATAGCCCCACCCCATCTGGTACCTCCCATACAAAAATAACTATTTTTGGATAATTAATATTTCTTTCATAACTGCCAAACAGACTATCGGAGGATATTTAAATTTGGTCAGATTATTTATCTTGCAATAGAAGACAAACCCGAAACCTTTGCCACACCCCTTCTGGTACCTTCCATACAAATGACCGAATTGACCCTCATAGTTTTATATACATATCTTCTTTTTGTAAGTAAACTGAATTCACTCAAATTTTGAGTATAATGTTAACTTATGAAAATTGGACTTAGTAGTGAATATGGACTATATCGGTTGACGCCTTCTGGTACTTCCCATACAAAATGAACTATTATTGGAAAATTAATATTTCTCCCATAACTTCCAAACAGAAACTTGGGGGGTAATGAAAATTGGTCAATTAATTTATCTTGTGATGGGAAGCAAAACCTCAGAAAACATAACTATTTTACACAGCCCTTCTGGTACCTCCCATACCAATTCCCGAATTCACCCTCATAGTCCTACATACATATCTTTTTTTGTAAGTACAATAAATTCTGTCAAATTTGGCGTAACTTGTACAGTTATGGAAATTTGAATCAGGAATGAATATGGATTATATCGGATCACCCCTTCTGGTACCTCCCATACAAAATTACCTATTTTTGAAAAATTAACATTTATCCCATAATTTCCAAACGGACACTTGGGGGGTAATGAAAATTGGTCAATTAATTTATTTTGTGATAGAAAGCAAAACCTTACAAAACATAACTATTTGACGCACCCCTTCTGGTACCTCCCATACAAAATACCGAACATACCCCCATAGTTTTAAATACATATATTTTTGTAAGTACAGTGAATACAGTCGAATTTTGCGTAAGTTGTACAGTTATGATAATTTGAATCAGGAATGAATATGGATTATACCGGATCACTCTGGTACCTCCCATACAAAATGACCATGTTTGGAAAATTAATATTCCTCCCATAATTTCTAAACCGGCACTTGGAGGATAATCAAATTTGGTAATTAATTATCTTGTAATAGGAATTATTATTGGGTGATGGTATTTATCAGTCAGTTTACCTGACTAAAATTTCTGTACTGGTTTTTGTAGTAATATCACGAGAGTCTATAATATTTTTATAAGATCACCCTTAGGGATGAGGGTATGTATCATATGATACGAAAAAAGTGTAACGCATTAAAGGAGACGAGTTAGACCCCAAGTATCTTAAGACCAAATTCGTTTCAGGACTTTTTAAGACGATTGAGCTATGTCCGTCTGTGTGGCTGGGTGGATGGCTGGTCAGCAGGATAACTCGAGTAATCCTTAACGGATCGGTATGAAAATTTACCAGTATTAATATTTTTCAAAACGAACTTATGGGATTATAAATGGGCTGAATAGCGGCATCCCTTCTGGTACCTCCTATACAAAATTACCTATTTTTGGAATATTAATATTTCTTCCATAACTTTCAAACGAAAACTTGGGGGTTAATGAAAATTGAAAGGTACATTTATCTTCTGATAGGAGGCAAAACCTCAGAAAGCCTAACTATTTGACACATCCCTGTTGGTACCTCCCATACAAATGACCGAACCCACCCCCATAGTCTCACATACATATCTTTTTTGTAAGTACACTGAATTCAGTCAAATTTTGCGTAAGTTGTACAGTTATGAAAATTTGAATCAGGAATGAATATGGATTATACCGGATCAACCCTTTTGGTACCTCCCATACAAAATGACCTTGTTTGGAAAAATAATATTTCTCCCATAATTTCTAAGCCGGCACCTGGGGATAATCAAATTTGGACTGAAACAACTGAAACAATATCTTATGTTGGGTGATGGTATTTATCAGTCAGTTTACCTGACTGAAATTTCTGTACTGGTTTTATGTGCACGTTAGTTGGCTTTACAAGTTCAAAGCAGACCCAAAACCCCAACCTGACTTTTAGATAGTTTTCAATGGTTCCCAGTCAGCCTTGTTCTAAAAAAATTCATTCCTTTAACCCTTTAATGACGAGAGCGAAATAATGGGAATTTTTTAATGGTTTTGTCAGAACTACATATAAATTACTTAAAAAACGAATTTTACATAACAAAGTGAGACGAAAAATTTCAGAAAAATATCCATTTTTACTGGTGTTATGACGACTGTGACATTTGGTAACAGCTTTAAAACAAGTAAATAAAAAGAACGAAGTACGAAATAATACATGCAATACATTTTTATGATATTTCATTTTCTTCTCAAATAACAAAAACTTAGTCTTCAATATACCAGTCTTTAAACAACGAAAAAAATATTCATAATATGGAGTGACTTTTTATATACCTCCATATTGCTGTTTTGCGCACATGTGAAAAACACCTATTTTAAATCATCCCCCACGTCGCTACTGACGTCTGATCGCATAGCGGTAAATAAAGAATGAAAGATCAAAGCATTCTTTGATGAAATCAAAAAAGAAAATTCTTGAGATTTATTCTTATGTTTATTTTATTGCGTGCAATATCTAACGCTCTCGATGTTACCATATGGTAACAGTCGTCACTAATGGGTTAAATCACGTCGAGCAAGCTATCAGAAAGTTGTTTTAAATAAACTCTCCGGAGGAATAGTGGTAGGCTTATCAGGTATGAACTTAACCACAACAATTTTTTTTTGGTTTATGAGATATCGAGCGGAAATTTGGAATGCAAGCTTAACATATACCCTTCAAGAGGAGGTAAGGTTCTAAGTTGAGCAAGGTCGGTCAAAAACTTATACCGCCTCCCATACAAATTGATCTTTTGGTGGTTTCCGTATTTCTGTCCCCACAATTACAGCAGTAGTTGAAAATATATGCAAACTTTTATCCTCAAAGCGGAGGTTAAGTTATATGACAAGCAAGATTTGGAAAAAAAACTACTCCCACTCTCTATACAAAAGTCTCCCGTTTTGAGGTTTTCCGTCTGTCTGGTCCTGTACTTACAGAAGTAATTTAAGAGGTAAGGTTCTGAACTGAATAATTTCGGGAAAAACAAATCCCAGTTCCCATACAATCGCCCCCTTTTTGGGGTGGCCTTCCGTCTATCTGTGCGATTACAACTTACATTTAAGTACTATCGAGCTGAAGTTTGTAATACAAGGGTATAACTTCGGCATAGACGTGGATAGTTACCATACTAGTTATATACGATCAAATCGTTCCCTTAATATAAAAATATCGTATAATAGCACATTTTCTGCAGCATATTGCTTATTGCTTAAATTGTGGGGACGATATAATGTGTCGAATATACCGATAAACGTATCTACGCGGAATACAGTTTCTACTTTTTATGGCCCGAATTGGAAGATATGGATGCGGTTTCTACAGGACGGTGCCACTTGCCACACAGCTAACAAAACAATGGCTCTTTTGCGTAACAAATTCAATGGGCGTGTTATCTCACGTGGTGGCGCTGTCCATTGGCCGCCAAGATCATGAGTTTTGACACGAATGAACTACTTTCTTTGTGGTTATTTGAGGAAGAAGGTGTACGTCGATAAACAATTCAAGATATAAAGGATGAGATAATTTGGCACATTAACGGCATAGAACCTAAATTATGTCTCAGCGTCATCGAAAATTTGGACTATCGGATGGAGGTGTTCCGCCTAGGTCGCGGTGGCCATTTGGGCATTATAAAAAGAAATGAAAATAATTTCCTTAATAACTTGTGGATTACTCAAAATCAATATCGGCCCTTAAAATTTAACTTCCCTTTACGTCAGATGTTAAATATTTAGAAGCGTACATCTTACGTAAAATATTTCTGAATTCAGTGTACTTACTAAAAACCATGTATGTAACACTATGAGGATCAATTAAGACATATGTATGACATATATTAGAAGGGGTGTGGCAAAGGTTTTGGTTTTCTGTGAGATTGTCTACAATTACAGTTGTCGTTTGGAAATTATGGAAGAAATATTAATTATTCAAATAAAGATCATTTACAATCCGTTCACTTTATTTTGGAAAATATTAATAGTAGCAAATTTTCGTACGATTTAATCAATTTATCCTGCTCACTAACCAGACAGACGGACAATATTTTCTCGTATAAAATTGTATATACCCTCATCCCTCAGAATCTATATATATACAAAAATGGTGGCAAAAATGTATAGTAATTCATCAAATCCGGTTCAGCCGGATTTTGCTGAAATTTTTTTCAGTTGTTCAGGAAAATCTGGGAAAATCTTCCGAATAAGCCGGAAAAGTGGAAAAACCGAAAATTACTTTTTTGTATGGAATTTTGTGTGCAATTGTTACGAATGATTTTTCGAATAGAAAATGGAAAAGTTTTGTTGAAAAATGCGGAAAATTCCGGAAAAATGCAATAAGTTTGAATTTGTTTTTTCGACGAAATTCTGCATTTTATAGTATGATTTAATAAATTTGGACGATGGAACTGTGAAAAAGTTCGGATAATTATTCCAAAATTACTTTTCGAATGGGAAAAAAGAAACATTTTTGGTGGAAAACTCGGAAAATTACGGAAAAACTTGTTTCTACACAATTTTGCTTTGTATCGCTTGATTTGATAAAAATCGATAATTGAATTTTTGTTTAAAATTTTGAATGGAAAAATAGAAAATTGTTGTCGAAAAATTACGCAAAAATCAATTTAATTTTTTTTAGACGAAATTTTGAATTTTATCGTATGATTGATAATTTTGGACGATGTAAATCTGTTATATTTCGGATAATAGAAAAAATCTTGGTGGAAAACTCGAAATCTTCCGTAAATCTTGAAAAAAATTTCGACGAAATTTTTTACTGTATCGCTTGATTTAATGATTTCTGTCGACGTAAAGGTGGAAAATTCATTATGATGCTTGGAAAATTTGGGGTTATTATGTTAAAAGATCAAACACGAAATGATCGAACAATTTTAAAATCTTCTGCATGAGAATAACGCATTAGTCTGATTGTTCAAAACCGCATTGAATACAAGGCATTCCGACGACCAAAAAATCATTATCAGAGCAGACAAAAGACCCTCTGGTTGCCATGCAGGACCATTCAATGCTCCCACTATAAATGAAGTCGCAGTGGTGATTGTTTGGAAGAATGTGAAATCACGCGATATTGTTCTCAAGCGTCGGGATGGTAGACAGCTGAGGCATGACTCATCGGTCATACGATGCACTTCAATACCCGTTGATGTTCTGTCGTGGAGAGGCTGGCTATCACCTTAATTTAAAAATGGTCAATAGAACAAAAGGTTTGTTTACAAGTCATCACTTCTTTTTCATTCTCCATTTAAGTTCGAATTTCGATCTTGAAATTAACTTCTGATCGAAGACATGTGCGTGCTCATGTGCGGCAGTCTACTGTCGAAATTGGAATACCAGCGTCAAATCGTTCGATGCACGATGCATTCAATCGTGAATTGCAACGAGATCAAGCATTGATCGAGATGAGCTGACTAAAAGAGTCTGGAAAAATGTGGCGCCATTGAATGCCGAGCAAACGAACGTGTACGATTCGCTGATGGAGGTTGTTGACGGAACGGGAGGCATTTACTTTCCCGATGCTCCCCCAAGCAAGACATTCGTCATTTCTTTGATTCTAGCAACATTTGGTCAAGATCGCAAATTCCGTTAGCTGTTGCAGATGCTCACGGTTGACAAGAAGCCAACGTGCAGCGAAATTGTTTGCGAGAATGCAAAATTATCATTTGGGATGAATGCACGATGGCACATAAACGAGTTTTGGAGACAGTTGACCGAACGACTAAGGATTTACGAGGTGATTCGAGATGATTTGGTGTGGCTATGGTATTTTCGTCAAACGCTTTCCATCATCCCAAAATCTACTGCTGCTTATGAAATTAACGCATGCCTGAAATCGTCATCTTTGTGTTACTGAATTCTCAAGACAGCTACTGGGACTTGGAAATGGCCAAATTCCTGTTGATGTTTTAACTGGATTGATGGCGTTCCCGGCATATTTTTTCCGAGTTTACATCGTCAAAGGCAAAAAAATTATAAAAATCTAGATTGGATAAGTAAATGGGCCATACTAACAGCGAAGAATAAGGTCGTCGATAGCTTGAATATTAATATTTAAAGTCGAATCGATGGAGAACTGCACTAATACAAATCCGTTGACAGTGTGACCAACGAGAATAGGGCGACCAACTATCTGACAGAATTTTTGAATTTTTTAGATGTGTTAGAAACTCCGTCGCATAATCTACACCTGACGGTGGGATCGATCATAAGCATGTTGCGGAATCTGAATTATCTTAAATTGTGCAACGGTACGCGTTTGTCGGTCAAGAAACTGATCATCAATGTGATTAAAGCGACGATCATCAGGGGCAAATTCCAAGGATAGCAAAATCCTTATCCCACGAATTCCTATTATTCTAACCGATCTTCCCTTCCAAATTAAAGCGAATTGAACTCCCCATTCTATTGGCTTTTACGATGACAATCAATAAATCGCAAAATTCATCGATGAAAGTTTGTGGGATCAATCTCGAATTTCCCTGCTTTTCACAAGATCAGCCGTACGTTGTCTGTTCGCGTATTGGCAAACCGTCTTCATTGTTTGTTTTCACATCGGAAAACATATCGAAAAACATTGTTAATCAGATCGCTCTTCACCGCTCTTCACTAATTTCGATTAATTTCAAATAAATCACACTAAAACTTTAACTAACTGTGTTTTTCTATACCCCTGGAGCTTATATTACATGTATTCGTTACTTTAGGAGCGAGACGAAGTTTGCCGGATCCGAAGTTGTATGGCACAACAACATTTACCGGGTCAGCTAGTAATCGTATAAACCAGTACAGAAATTTCTGTCAGATAAACTGACTGATAAATACAGAAATATACAGAATTTGGGCACGATTATGTTGGGTGTATTGATATTATTACTACATCCCTAAAGTGGGCGGAAAGGTACATTTGTATGGGAGGTACCATAAGGGGCGTGTCTAGACTTCCAAATTTTTTTCAAAACTTTATCCTACTATAACATAACAAAATTCAGAATTTGGGCACGATCGTGTCGAGTGTATTGATATTATTACCCTATTTCTAAAGTGGGCGGAGTGGTACATTTGTATGGGAGGTACCAGAAGGGGCGTGTCTAGACTTCCAGATTCCAAAACTTTATCTGGCTTGTACCTTACCACATACAGAATTTGGGCACGATCGCGTTAGGTCTTTTAATAATATTTCTAAAGTGGGCGGGACCAGATGTGTATGGGAGGTACCAGATGGGGCGTGGATAGACACAATTTTTTTCTTCAAAACTTTATACTGTTATAGCTTTACTAAAATAGAATTTGGATACGAACACGTTTGATTTATTGATATTATTCCTCCATCTCTATAGTGGGCGGAAAGGTAGATTTGTATGGGAGGTACCAGAAGGGGCGTGGCTAGGCTTTCAAAATTTTTTTCAAAACTTTATCCTGTTATAGCTTTGCCAAATACAGAATTTGGGTACGATCCCGTTGGGTGTATTGATAGTATTAATCGATTTCTAAAGTGGGCGGAATGATGTTTTTTTATGGGAGGTACCAGAACGGGCGGGACCATGTAGCCCAGACAGACGGACATGGCTCAAACGACTTAAAAAGTCATGAATCGAATTTGGTTCAAAGAAACCTAGGGTCTAAAGCGACTCCTACTATGTATTACACTTTTGGGACGTATCAAATGATATATACCCTCATCCCTAAGGGTGATGGTATAAAAAGGCTGAACTAATATCCAATTTTTTTTAAAAACTGCAAACTGAAGTCTTTATGGCTCTCGGGGGAGCAAGGTTTTAATTTTAGACCAGTAGTTTCTGCTTTCTTTTGCTTTTTTTTCACTTGAACCATTGTACTCACCCTATTGTTCCATAACTTGCCTATTTATTGTTGGTTATATGTGAAAAAGTCTGTTTACTATTTTCGTAAAAAACCAGTACAGAAATTTCAGTCAGTTAAACTGACTGATAAATACCATCACCCAATATAATATATTGTTTAAGTCTTGAGTTATTGAAAATAATCGATTTGTAATTAAAACCAGTTAGAAAGTTTCAGTCGGGCAACCCGACTTACATTTACCCTTACCCTCAGTAAAACAAATAATTTTCTATTTTATTGATATTATTACACGATTTCGAAATTGGGCGGAGTGGTACATTTATATGGGAGGTACGTGAAGGGGTGTGTTTAGGCTCCAGATTTATTCTCCATAACTTTATCCTGTTATAGCTTTACTAAATACAGAATTTGCGCACGATTGCGTTGGGTGTACTGATATTATTACTACATCCCAAAAGTGGGCGGAGTGGTACATTTGTATGGGAGGTACCAGAAGGGGCGTGTCTAGACTTCCAGATTTTTTCTCCAAAACTTTATCCTGCTTAAACTTTACCAAATACAGAATTTGGGCACGATCGCGTTCGGTCTTTTAATAATATTAATCGATTTCTAAAGTGGGCGGTACCAGATGTGTATGGGAGGTACCAGATGGGGCGTGAATAGACTTCCAATTTTTTTCTCTAAAACTTTATCTTGTTATAGCTATACTCAAAATAGAATTTGGGTACGATCACGTTTAATTTATTGATATTATTTCTCCATCTCTATAGTGGGCGGAAAGGTAGATTTGTATGGGAGGTACCAGAAGGGGCGTGGCTAGGCTTTCAAAATTTTTTCCAAACCTTTATCCTGTTATAGCTTTACTAAATACAGAATTTGGGGCCGATCCCTTAGGGTGTATTGATATTATTACTCGATTTCTAAAGTGGGCGGAATGATGTATTTGTATGGGAGGTACCAGAAGGGGCGGGGCCATGTAGCCCATTTGCAATACCGTAAGTAGTTTTGAGAAAATAATAACTCGTGCAAAATTTCAAAACATTTGGTTGCGTCTTTCGAAAGTTATCGTGCGAACCAGCCGGACAGCCACCAGACAGACAGACTGACAGACAGACAGACGGACATGGCTCAAACGACTTAAAAAGTCATGAATCGAATTTGGTTCAAAGAAACCTAGGGTCTAAAGTGACTCCTTCTATGTGTTACACTTTTGGGTCGTATCAAATGATATATGCCTTCATCCCTACGGGTGATGGTATAAAAATATGAATTTATATCCGATCTATCTATTCACCAGTACTGGCTTTGTGTTCCATTTACGACAATATTAAAATATGTATTATGCTGCAGTGAATAAAAAAATTTTATTCTAAGGAAAATTTACTTGATTATGGGGAAATTAAAAAATAACGATTGACGTAAAACTGTTTGTACCTAACGAAACATTCCGTAGCGAAACATCGTAACATAAGAACATTTAACAACAACAATAAAACACAACATCAAAATTAAAACTTACAGTATATGGACACTGCAATGGCTGCGGTGGATTCACTCAGTGTGGATAAGTTATTATACGGTTTTATTAGCAGGTAACAACAACTTCCGTATAACTTAATCCCAATGACAATTGATAAATAAATAAGTTTGAAGATTTTTCTACAGACTAATTCGTTTTAACGCAAAATTTCTTTACGCGTCAGGTGATATGTATGGATTTTTTTACACAGTTTCTGTAAAGATATGATGATTTTTTTCAACGACGTTTACATTTATTTTAGTCACTCGCCGATTTTTATAAACGCCAAATTTTATGTAACACTAAAAACACTTTTGCCTTTGATTAGATGAAATTTATATTTTGAGTTGGATTGGTGAAAATGGTCGGCTTTTCCTTTTTTCGCAAAACAGTTTTTGTAAACAATTTCGCAAGTGTCGTTATGTGTGCCTCTTTTTAGTCTCTTCTTTGTACTATTTTGTTTACAACGCAAGAAGGGGTGCACAAAAGAGAAATGATGAAAAAAACAGAACAGATAAAAGTTTATCTTTTCTGTCAATAACCTTTTGATGTAATAGCAGAAGGGTGTCTTTTGCTTATGAAAGTCTTTTTATAGCGGTAGGTCATTGTAGTTTGTGGCAGACGAAGCAGTGCGAAAGCTATAGGCAACGAGCTTTAAAGCTTTACGAATCAGTTGGAAATACACATGAAGGTATTCGCTTCGCAATGGTAATGCTATTTTGGCGTTTTATCTCGTGCGTTTAGAAAGTAAGAATATGAAAACGATGGAACTTCAATAGACCAAAAAGTAAGAAGAGTATAGTAGTTTATTAGAAGTAGAAACTATAAGGTCATTTTTACATTCGATACAAAAATAGTTAGTTAAAGGAAATGCAATTATTTATTCTTTTTATTTTGAAACCCAAGTGAAACGTCGATTAGAAAGCAGCCTTCGACAGCCTGATACGGCAGAAATTACTCGAAAACTCAGCCATGGTTTGATATTCCTGTGAAGCTAATACCCCTTTACTCTCTCTTCATCAGTGATGATTGGCAAGGACCATACGGAGCCAATGCGACAGCCTATCGTTTGAACTCTTCAACAAAGTTGACGTAATTAGCCGAAATCTTCAGCATGTGACTGCAGCCTCCTCACGTATACAGAAGGAATCAGCAAAGATGGGTCTAACTGTGAACGAGGACCAAATGAAGTTGTTAGTGTCAACTAACAAAGAATCTATTCGTTAAGATGCTGCGAGAACGTTGACAACTACAATTTCGTAGTGGTATATGATTTTATCTACCTATGCTCCGCCAATAATAAAAGAAATAACATTGGCCGCGAAATCCGGAAGAGAATCCTGCTTACGAATAGATGCTATTACGAACATATAAAGTGATTTAATGACAGAATTCTTTTTTGACCAACGAGAATCCAGCTGTACCAGGTACTGATTCCACATAACTTGATGTTTAGCGCAGGATCCTGGGTTAAGACACAAGTAGGTGCATCTATGCTGGCATTATTCGAGAGGAAAACATTCCGTAAACTATATGAACCTATCATCGTTAATGGAGAATATCGACGTCGTACGTATGACGTTGGCGTGGTCTGATGCATTGTTGTATGCATTTTGTACGCATAGACGAAAATATTGTAGCACGAAAACTCTTCGAAAATGATCTAGATGGAGAGCACAGAAGAGTGCTACCAAAACTTTGATGGAAAGACCAGGTT
This sequence comes from Muscina levida, assembly GCA_964034835.1. Classification (NCBI taxonomy): domain Eukaryota; kingdom Metazoa; phylum Arthropoda; class Insecta; order Diptera; family Muscidae; genus Muscina; species Muscina levida. Next base: position 99,584,708 of record OZ035880.1, read on the forward strand.
GCTAAGGATCTTTCAGAAGTTGGTGTGACGAATTAGAAAAGAAGCGCGGAAGATTGAAGCGCAAACTAGGGATGTAACGAACGTTCGCATTCGCATATGCGAAGGCGAATTATTCGCATCGTTTTGTACATTCGCATTCGCATTCGTATAAATATATATTTCAATAATCGCATTCGCTTTCGGAAAAAAAATATTCCAATATTCGCATCGCATTCATACAAGTAATAGTAATAGGGAGACTGATGACGACAAGCAAGAGATCACGATTTCAGTCTCTCATGCAAAAAAATTATTAGCTAAATACAATAAAGAGAAAAAAAAAATCATATTTCAGAAGATCTTTTATTGTGGTGGAAACTAAACAGCTCGAAATACCAAAAGTTAGTACCTTTGACACGTCAGTTCTTAGCTACGCCTCCGGGAAGTGTTCCCAGCGAACAGTTGTTTAGTGTAGACGGACTTATCTATGATCTACTAAGAACTAGATTACATAGCGAAAAATCAGCGAAGCTTCTTTTTGTTAAATACAGCTTGGCTCTACTAAACTTTGAATACTGAATACTTCAAAGTTTTCGAAAGTAAATAAAAATATTGTTTAGTTACCTTAAAAACTGAATTTCTGGGAATTATATACATTTGTATTTTTGGTTTACTTTGAAATCAATATTTTATGCTTAATTACTTAAGTGGAATACATATTTCTATTTGAAAAGGCAGACAGTAGGAATCAAACTAAATTATTCGTTTACGTAAACCATTTTTTGACATTCGCTAAACAATTTTGGAGTATTCGCTTTCGCATTCGCAAAAACCAAAAATAAGTATTCGCATTCGCTTTCGCAAAAAAAAATATTCCAATATTCGCATTCGCTAAAGCACATTCATTACATCTCTAGCGCAAACCATTATTTTCTAGATGCCAGGTCTAAGTATGGCAGTTAATAGATAAGGTGTGATAAATGGCGTGCCAGACGTTGTCGGCTCATATAGTCCATATTTATTGCAAAATATGACTGAATTCAGTGAACTCCCAAAAAAGATATGTTTGTAAAATTATGAGGAATGGGGCTTGACTGCCGCAAAATACAAAACTTCGTTTTGCAAAATATTAATACTGATGGATTTTCATAAGAATCAGTAAATGTTTACTCGAGTCATTCAAGCCAGACAGACGGACTTGGCTTAATCGCCGTAAAAGGTCCTGAAACGAATTTGGTCTTAGAATACTTGGGATCTAAAACGTCTAATTTAATGCGTTACATTTTTCCCTTATAAAATTATATATACCTTCATTCCTAAGGGTGAGGGTATAAAAATGGTCTCCTTAAACTTAAACTTTTTAACACGCTTTCTATTTTTAGATTCACAACTAACGGCACCTACTTGTTTATCGACGAATGCGAACGTCACTGAGTTGAGAAACTCTTTACTAGACACGCCGATTGACTCGACACTTATACTGCGAAGTTGCTGTCAACAACATTCGAGGGGAGCCGACAATGAAAGTACAATTTTTTTTAAGATGACTGGAGCCCGGTTTGTACCTGCGATCTCCCGCATGGTAGTCGCTTGTTCTAACCACTATGCCACGGTCGGTCTCCTAATGACAAAAAATAGCATAGCACACCCCTTCTGATACCTGCCACACAAATGACCGAGTTCACCATCACAGTATTACATAGATATTTAATACCCTTCACCACGCGCACGATCAGAGTGAAGAGTATAGTAATTTAGTTTTTTGATTTGTAACGCCCATAAGGAGACGTGGTCGGTATGACATATATATATAAATGATCAGCATCGAAATCTCCGCGATTACAGCCGTAGGTTAAGAGATATCAAGTTGAAATTTGGAATGCAAGCTTATATCCTCCAAGCACAATTCCTAAATTGAGCAAGAACGGTCAATACTACTCCCATATAAAATACATCTTGATGAGGGTGTTCGTGTATATGTTCCCTCGCCTACAGCTGTAGTTTATGAGATATCAAGCTGAAATTTGGAATGCAAACTTTACCCACCCACCTTCCATGCAAAATTCTTTATTTTGGGGGTTTTCGTCTGTCTGTTCCCTCGATAACTGCAGCAGATATCGAATGGAATGCAAGCTTCTCTATTCCAAGCGGAGGTTGAGATAAACGAGATCGGTCAAAAACTATTCCCTACTCCCATATAAGTAAAAACTCCAGCTTGTTGGCGTAGAAATGCATAACAATATTTTCGCCTCAAATTAACTATTCAAGCTTAGAATTTGACCAAAACTTTATGTGACAGGCTAAAGTAACGTCACACCATTTTCTCTTGGGCAGTACATAGTTTAATAAAATATACTTGTAGTGCAAATACAATTTTTACAAATGGTGAGGGGAATCTAACTTTCAGCACAGCCGAAGGTAATATCGTTACTATTTTTTAAAGGATACTGAATTTAATCGAATTTTGAACAATATAAACGTTTATTGAAAATTAAGTTACGAATTTAAATCAAAAACATGGTGCTAAATAGTACCTTTTAGACAAATTAACCAATTTTCCGAAAATTTAATATTTACAATATTGTTCAATTGATATCTCTTAGAGCCGAATTTTGAAAACTCGACGTTCCTCTGCAAAGAGAACGTATATCACATTTCTCATGGATCTAGCTATAGCCGTTTATCCTGGGCAGTCAATCAGTAAATACCGAAACAAGTTTATATATACAGAGGATGAATATATTAATGAAGTTCGTTTTTTCATGTTACTACTTATTGTACATTACTACATACTAATCTACATTTGGCTGAATATAAAATTTCATCAAAATTAAATCGTTAAAATATTGTTACAAATCGAAGACACATTGTCAACATTCATTCTCCCGTTGTGTGTTTGTGTACTTAGTTCGTCGTTTTTAGTTTCTTTTTTTTCGTATATGCTTTACCTTTGAAATTTATTCAGCTTTTTGTTATGTTTTATAAATTTGCTGTATTTTTATACGTATGACATCAATATTTTACATACGACATTAAAAATGTATGAATGTATGTGTATGATATACTCAAAATATAGATTGCAACACGAAATAAAAGCACTTTGTATCGATGTTTAAGTTATTGATATTTCCAATTTTAATAGTGATTCCAAATTGTAAGCTCTTTGCACCAACGAATATTGCTTAAAGGATTTATAATAGGTATATGGGAAAAATTCACACACAACCGGATGTTTTTCGCACGTTTTCAAAGATAAACAATTTGTGATTTGCACGATGTTCCATAAATTATTTTTTCGTAACTTTCCGCTCGTTTCGTAATAAAGTATATTTTTGTTAATTATATGTTTTTGCGTTTTGCTTCTTTAGCTAAAAAATTCGTTGGAAATTATCTGAAATTTTTACACACGACGGGTAATTTAGATAAAAATCCTTCTTCGACTTTCGGTCCACCGCACTAAAAATGTCTGAGTGTTCTTGTCTGTTCTTGTATTTATTCGTACCTAGCAACTTGATGTATTTTATCGTCTCTAGCTATTCTCTGTTGTCCTTTATTGCCTTCATAAAGAGCTTTTTCTGCATGTGCGTCAATGTGTATGGCCTTTCCTGTGCCAACCACGTTTTATTAAATGTGTTTCATACATTCCTTTTCTCTTTTACTTCGTTTACCATTTCTGATTTTTCTGCTTTCAATGCAGATTTTTGTGTGTTTTATGCCGCGTGGTTTGTCCCCACGGCAGCAGTATATTGTTTGAAAAGCGGTTTTTGCAAAACCCAGCGAGTGTTTGATTGTGTGGAAACAAACAAATGTTCTACTGGGATATATTACATATACAATATTAATATATTACATCTACGCTAGGGTTAATCTTTTTTTTTTACTTTTGTTAAATACCAAAATACTCTTGCAATATGATGTAATATTTCAAACTGCATTTTTAGTTTAATAAAATGCTAGCTTTCTCGGCTCGCGTTGCTTCACCCGTACTTACAATGAACCTTCTTATGATTTTAAGCCAGCTATGCCCACCGCTTGAGCTCGCGAGCGAAAACAGCTTCTTGTACTTTAATATGCACACATAAAGCGCTTTGCGTATTTACACATACACATATAATTCAGAAAGCGAATTACCCCTGTCGGAAATTGAGTTAACTTCAAGCTAACGCCAATGGTTAGTCAAAGATGAGTCACAAGTGACTCGAAAGCTAACTCATTTTCCTTGTTAAATCCTATTCAGTTTTTTCACATGCTGGCATTGCAGTGAGTCAGTACTCACTCACTCTGCATAAGTTTCAGCTAACCACAAGTTAGCTCGTTATAAGTTAGATTGTAGCTCATTAAGAAAAAGTGAACTTTTAACTAGTTTTAAAATTACTAACTCATGATTGGTTTTAACGAGTCAGCTTATGGTTAGCTATAAAACTTCAACAAGAAAAATTTAATAATAACGCCTTTTTCTTGTGCTATTTTCATAAAATATATATTTATTTAATTTTAAACTGTTTGTTTGTTAGTTTCAGTCGATCGTGTTTTATATATAAAGATTTACGTTAAGTGTATCAAATGATACATCAAATTCGGCTTACGATCAGAAAAGTGTTTTTTATTGTTTGATATTTTTGGTCAAATTCAGTGTGTCACGCACTAGGATGACGCGTTTTCGAACTCCATGACGAACTCCAATGGTACATCATCAGCTGTATATATATCTACAATTATGTCAAACATGTGCATGCGAAGTAGATATCAGCCGAAAATGTCCAGCACCTTTTCAGCATCAGTTTTGAGTGATCAAAAAGTTACTTCAAAACTTATCGAGAAGAACTCAGATGGAATTTAAAAACAAATGACTATATATTTTTACAACTTATGGACGAATTTTAAAATTACTTCACATCGCACAATTTTGAGACTATACCTTTAGCCGTTGTTTACCACTTTTATCCCTTTTCAGTCCTTTTAACATCTAAAAGGTGAAAATTCCTCAACACTCCTTGCTTCGTTGTAATTCCATAGGGAGCAAGCCTATATAACTTATCATGATTACATTGATTTTTGTTATCCAGAAAAATGGGATTTAAAAAAATACTTCAATTTAATTTGATAGTAGGCATATCCATATAAATTTTCGCGATTATACGATTAGCCGATTGGTTAAGGTGATGGTACAACTTTTATCCCTGATTGGTAATAACCAGGGCAACCGGAAATATGCTACAGCATGTTTTTTTTACAACGAGATATTAACAAATGGGTTATGTATTTACATGTTTCATGGCCGTACAAGTGTTTTCAGACCTATTTGTTACAGCATATTTTGGCATATTTTTCTCATAGTCATATTTCGGCAAATTTTTGTTTTAGGAGCATCATTTTGAAAAAAACCTCCCTTTTTAAAGCATAATATTTATTTTTTAGGCCATATTTTTTCAAAAATATCCCTTTTTAAGCATATTTTATGTTTTTCACTTTATTTTTTTGGTAAGTAAAAACAAGTGTCTTTACAACTTTGGTTTTTTAAAAAGTAACAGCCAAATCTACTACAGTCGAAACTCTCTATAACGAACTCCTATATAACGAAGTTTTCTTTATTGCGAAGCAATTATAAGAACACTGTGGTTTGGGTCTACTTTGAGTGTATTATAATCTCCATATAACGAATTTCACTATAGCGAATATTTCCTTATAACGAACCATTTTTGCGACCGAAACTTCAAGATTGAAGCGTTTTCAATCTCCATATAACGAATTTATTCAAATAAAATTTATTCAAACATTATGCCTTGGCACGAATAAGACAATCTACCATTATCTCACTACGATTTTTAAAGACTTCATTTAAAACAGTTGCTAATATTAATGCAACATTTAAAGACTACATCAATGTTGACAGTGATGTCATTACCACAGACAACCCTTCCGACGGAGATATCCTCGAAAGTGTTCAATAAAGTTTTGGAGAGTAGCAGCTATCTCTGGTTAAGAAACAATAATAAAGAAAATCCGTTTCTGATGTACATTATTATTTCTCTTTTAACAAATTAAGATGAATACGAAGAAGAATCTGCCGATATTGTGAAACCGTTACCCACATATGGACAACTTTCTTCATCAGTTGAAGGTTTCCGCACCTTTATGGAAATGAAAACAAACGTACCAAATACTGTGTTTTCTTCTCTAAATGTATTAGAAAATTAAATTGAAGAAGAAAAGTGGAAAAATTTACTTCAAACTAAAATAACTGACTACTACAAATAAAAAATGTTAAGAGGAACAAAATTGTTTTTCTTTTCTTTATAGCGAATTTTCTTTATAGCGAAGTAAATATCCAGTCCCTTGGAATTCGTTATAGAGAGTTTCGACTGTACATGTTTTACATAACTGTGAAATGTTAAACGTTTATTAATCCTGATGGTGGATATTCTATTCTAAAATCTGCAGCAAAGTTATTGCAACAGATCACAGATTTCAAGTGAAGCAACATTTGGAAAGCGGCAAATATAATCAACTAAGTCATATAAGTGAAAATAAGCAGACCAAACAATTATTTTTGCTAGAATGTCCCGGTAGACTCTCAAAAGAACATGACTTTCAAGAAAAACTGTGCCGAGCTTTTGTATCTGCCGACATTCCACTTTACAAAATGAGAAATCGAAATATGAGAACACTATTTGGGGAATACCTTCGAACTAAACATTTAAAAAATGTATACAACGACTGCATGGACAATATTCGAGCAAAACTAAAAAATCAATTTATGTGGATCTCAATCGATGAAACTATAGATGCAACAGGCAGAAATGTGGCAAAAATTTTAGCAGGTGTATTAAGAAAATTGCAAGTGAGAAATTTTTTACTACATACATCAGCCTTGGAAAGGGCTAATAACAGACAAAATCTTTTGTTCTAAAATTTATCTCAATATTTTGTAGTTTATTGCAACAACAATCTCAAATAAGATGCTCAACATACAAAAACACCGTAATAATTAGGAAACATTTCTGTTACTTTAATGTTAAATAAATTCATGTGATATTTTTTTAATTGTTTCTTAAATAATAATATATAAAATATTTATTTCTATTTTATTTTACTTACTCAACATTTGTGTTTGTAAATTTACCAAAAATACTTACAAAGTCTGAATTTAAAATAGTATTGTTTTTTTTAATTTTTAAGCTGTTTTTGTTACTTTAAATAAAAATATTTCTAATTCATATGAAAAATTTGTGTGACTTTAATTTTTTAGGGCATCTTTTGTTAATTTTAAGGCCATATTTTGACATTTTTTGGTCATATTTTATGCGCATAAAACACGATTTTTAGGGCATGTCTTGTCTGTCTTGTCCTGTCTTGTCTGTCTTGTCTGTCTTGTCTGTCTTGTCTGTCTTGTCTGTCTTGTCTGTCTTGTCTGTCTTGTCTGTCTTGTCTGTCTTGTCTGTCTTGTCTGTCTTGTCTGTCTTGTCTGTCTTGTCTGTCTTGTCTGTCTTGTCTGTCTTGTCTGTCCTTGTCTGTCTTGTCTGTCTTGTCTGTCTTGTCTGTCTTGTCTGTCTTGTCTGTCTTGTCTGTCTTGTCTGTCTTGTCTGTCTTGTCTGTCTTGTCTGTCTTGTCTGTCTTGTCTGTCTCTTGTCTGTCTTGTCTGTCTTGTCTGTCTTGTCTGTCTTGTCTGTCTTGTCTGTCTTGTCTGTCTTGTCTGTCTTGTCTGTCTTGTCTGTCTTGTCTGTCTTGTCTGTCTTGTCTGTCTTGTCTGTCTTGTCTGTCTTGTCTGTCTTGTCTGTCTTGTCTGTCTTGTCTGTCTTGTCTGTCTTGGTCTGTCTTGTCTGTCTTGTCTGTCTTGTCTGTCTTGTCTGTCTTGTCTGTCTTGTCTGTCTTGTCTGTCTTGTCTGTCTTGTCTGTCTTGTCTGTCTTGTCTGTCTTGTCTGTCTTGTCTGTCTTGTCTGTCTTGTCTGTCTTGTCTGTCTTGTCTGTCTTGTCTGTCTTGTCTGTCTTGTCTGTCTTGTCTGTCTTGTCTGTCTTGTCTGTCTTGTCTGTCTTGTCTGTCTGTCTGTCTTGTCTGTCTTGTCTGTCTTGTCTGTCTTGTCTGTCTTGTCTGTCTTGTCTGTCTTGTCTGTCTTGTCTGTCTTGTCTGTCTTGTCTGTCTTGTCTGTCTTGTCTGTCTTGTCTGTCTTGTCTGTCTTGTCTGTCTTGTCTGTCTTGTCTGTCTTGTCTGTCTTGTCTGTCTTGTCTGTCTTGTCTGTCTTGTCTGTCTTGTCTGTCTTGTCTGTCTTGTCTGTCTTGTCTGTCTTGTCTGTCTTGTCTGTCTTGTCTGTCTTGTCTGTCTTGTCTGTCTTGTCTGTCTTGTCTGTCTTGTCTGTCTTGTCTGTCTTGTCTGTCTTGTCTGTCTTGTCTGTCTTGTCTGTCTTGTCTGTCTTGTCTGTCTTGTCTGTCTTGTCTGTCTTGTCTGTCTTGTCTGTCTTGTCTGTCTTGTCTGTCTTGTCTGTCTTGTCTGTCTTGTCTGTCTTGTCTGTCTTGTCTGTCTTGTCTGTCTTGTCTGTCTTGTCTGTCTTGTCTGTCTTGTCTGTCTTGTCTGTCTTGTCTGTCTTGTCTGTCTTGTCTGTCTTGTCTGTCTTGTCTGTCTTGTCTGTCTTGTCTGTCTTGTCTGTCTTGTCTGTCTTGTCTGTCTTGTCTGTCTTGTCTGTCTTGTCTGTCTTGTCTGTCTTGTCTGTCTTGTCTGTCTTGTCTGTCTTGTCTGTCTTGTCTGTCTTGTCTGTCTTGTCTGTCTTGTCTGTCTTGTCTGTCTTGTCTGTCTTGTCTGTCTTGTCTGTCTTGTCTGTCTTGTCTGTCTTGTCTGTCTTGTCTGTCTTGTCTGTCTTGTCTGTCTTGTCTGTCTTGTCTGTCTTGTCTGTCTTGTCTGTCTTGTCTGTCTTGTCTGTCTTGTCTGTCTTGTCTGTCTTGTCTGTCTTGTCTGTCTTGTCTGTCTTGTCTGTCTTGTCTGTCTTGTCTGTCTTGTCTGTCTTGTCTGTCTTGTCTGTCTTGTCTGTCTTGTCTGTCTTGTCTGTCTTGTCTGTCTTGTCTGTCTTGTCTGTCTTGTCTGTCTTGTCTGTCTTGTCTGTCTTGTCTGTCTTGTCTGTCTTGTCTGTCTTGTCTGTCTTGTCTGTCTTGTCTGTCTTGTCTGTCTTGTCTGTCTTGTCTGTCTTGTCTGTCTTGTCTGTCTTGTCTGTCTTGTCTGTCTTGTCTGTCTTGTCTGTCTTGTCTGTCTTGTCTGTCTTGTCTGTCTTGTCTGTCTTGTCTGTCTTGTCTGTCTTGTCTGTCTTGTCTGTCTTGTCTGTCTTGTCTGTCTTGTCTGTCTTGTCTGTCTTGTCTGTCTTGTCTGTCTTGTCTGTCTTGTCTGTCTTGTCTGTCTTGTCTGTCTTGTCTGTCTTGTCTGTCTTGTCTGTCTTGTCTGTCTTGTCTGTCTTGTCTGTCTTCGCTTCGCCCACTAGAAATCGACTAATAATATCAATAAAATATTTTTTTGTTTGTTTTACTGAGTGGTATATACTGATGGTATATGTAAGTCGGGTTGCCCGACTGAAACTTTCTTACTGGTTCTCGTATCAAATGATATATACCATCATCCCTAAAGGGACCGGCCGGTTCCATTCAGTTATTCTTAAGCTTTTAGATTGTGCAAAATATGCTGAACTCAGTCGAAAAAAAAACTATTAAATCAATACCAAAGAAGGGCGATTTGCGTCAGTCCAAAAATTGGGGTGGTATAACAGTACTCAATGCAGTCAACAAAGTCCTATCACTTATAATACTAAATCGCATGACACCCTACGTTGAGACAATTTTACGAAAGGAACAGGCGTGTTTTAGAACAAACCCTCCTGCTCGGACCATACAACAACGTTGCGCATACCTATCGAGCAATCCCTGGAATTCAATAGCTCGCTGTAATTACTTTTCGTCGACCTCGAACGTGCTTTCGACACCGTTTCCAGAGACGCTATATGGGATTCACTGTATTGCAAGGTTTTTGCAGAAAAAAATAATAAATCTGATCAGCAAGTTGTACAACAATGCTACCTGCACTTTACGCTTCAATGACAATGAAAGTTTTCCCTTCTCTATTGAATCTGGCGTGAGACAGGGAAGTATTCTGTCCCCAACACTATTTCTTTTACTATTCGATTTAGTAATGCAGCAGACCAACGTCGATAGCCCCTCTGGTATTTGTTGGAACCTATCTGAAATCCTCAATGATGTTGATTATGCGGATGCCATTTGTCTTAAAACAGGCAAACTCAGTCTTCTTGCTCGTAACGCAGCGAAAGTAGGCCCTAAAAAAAATACACACAAAACGAAGATAATGCGTATTGGTCCTGCAAATATATGCCTAATTAATCTTGATGGAGATCAAATAAGGACATCAATGATCGAATTAATAAAGTCCGATCCGCTTTCCAACGGTCCTACAAGATCTGGAGAGCAAATAGCATTTCTAAGTCTACAAAAATTCGGATTTTCAATAGTAGCGTCACGAGCGTGCTCCTTTACGATTGTACCACTTGGAACCCAACTAGCTTGAGGGAACTTCAAACATTTACCAATCGATAATTGTACCAGATTCTTTGTATATTCGGACCTTATTGGATTACGAGCGAACATCTGGTTGATTTGGCAACCCTTAGTACCATCGAATGTGAAATAAAACCAGTACAGAAATTTCAGTCAGTTGAACTGACTGATAAATACCATCACCCAATATAAGATATTGTTTAAGTCTTGAATTATTGAAATTAACCGATTTGTAATTAAAACCAGTTAGAAAGTTTCAGTCGGGCAACCCAACTTACATTTACCCTTACCCTCAGTAAAACAAATAATTTTCTGTTATATTGATATTATTACTCGATTTCTAAAGTGGGCGGAGTGGCACATTTGTATGGGAGGTACGAGAAGGGGTGTGGTTAGGCTTCCAGATTTATTCTCCATTACTTTAACCTGCTATAGCTTTACTAATTACAGAATTTGGGCACTATTGCCTTGAGTGTACTGATATTATTAGTACATCCCTAAAGTGAGCGGAAAGGTACATTTGTATGGGAGGTACCATAAGGGGCGTCGCTAGACTTCCAATTTGTTTTCCAAAACTTTGTCCTGTTATAACATAACAAAATACAGAATTTGGGCACGATCGTGTAGAGTGTATTGATATTATTACCCTATTTCTAAAGTGGGCGTAGTGGTACATTTGTATGGGAGGTACCAGAAGGGGCGTGTCTAGACTTCCAGATTTTTCCTCCAAATCTTTATCCTGCTTAAACTTTACCAAATGCAGAATTTGGGCACGATCGCGTTAGGTCTTTTAATAATATTAATCGATTTCTAAAGTGGGCGGTACCAGATGTGTATGGGGGGTACCAGATGGGGCGTGAATAGACTTCCAATTTTTTTCCCCAAAACTTTATCCTGTTATAGCTTTACTAAAAATAGAATTTGGGTACGATCACGTTTAATTTATTGATATTATTTCTCCACCTCTATAGAGGGCGGAAAGGTAGATTTGTATGGGAGGTACCAGAAGGGGCGTGGCTAGGCTTTCAAAATTTTTTCCAAAACTTTATCCTGTTATAGCTTTACTAAATACAGAATTTGGGGACGATACCGTGGGGTGTATTGATATTATTACTCGATTTCTAAAGTGGACGGAATGATGTATTTGTATGGGAGGTACCAGAAGGGGCGGGCCATGTAGCCCATTTGCAATACCGTAAGTAGTTTTGAGAAAATAATAACTCGTGCAAAATTTCAAAACATTTGGTTGCGTCTTTCGAAAGTTATCGTGCGAACCAGCCGGACAGCCACCAGACAGACAGACGGACATGGCTCAAACGACTTAAAAAGTCATGAATCGAATTTGGTTCAAAGAAACCTAGGGTCTAAAGTCACTCGTTCTATGTGTTACACTTTTGGGTCGTATCAAATGATATATACCCTCATCTTAAGGGTGATGGTATAAAAACGAAAATGGAGAGTCCCGAGTAGTCATAGAATGGAATCCGCAAGGGCAACGAAAATGGAGCCATTCATGGTTTACATGGATTAGAAGTACAGAGAGAGACTATGAAGAATTTGAAATGACATGGAACCAATCATCGCGGCAGATGGGGAGAATTCGTTATCGCCCTAAGTTCACATTGAACTGTTTATTTAAGCAAATTGATTACATAATAGAGCAAATATGATGGGAGAAGGAAATCATTTTGAAATTGGGTTCATGCGTTCATTAGGTTCTAGGCAACCAACAGTTTAACGATGATTGCGAACGTCATATTTTACTAGACATGCCGATTGACTATTCAAAAGTTGCTGTCGATCGAGGAAACCACCAGTTAATTTTAGATCGCTGTGCAAGGATTCAAACCCAGGTCACCATCATGATTGTCGCGTGTACTAACCATCAAGACACCTTTAGTCCAATTGTGTATGCATAGTGTATTACTCAAATAGTGTATGATTTAATTAAACTAATCCTCATGTGAAGTATGTGTAAAATGCTTAATAAAATCGTTCACACTCCCTTTTATTTAACCATTTTTGTTATTTAAGTAAACAAGTTCCATTGGGTTGTATACACAGTCTGTTACATAAGAATTTTCCTTAGTGTTTGAGTTAATGTATTTCAAGGATATATAACGAACATTTTGATCCTTAATTTTTCAATTATTTTACGGCAAAATGCTTGAGGCTACAAATTGAATTAAATCAAGAAGTAATTCCTTTAACCTTTTTACTCTCTGTGTACATGGCACTTGGGTATATCTATATTTGTGTATATGAGTACCCTTTATGTATTTTATCTAGCAGACACTGGCATCTACATACGTATCCTACAAAGTGTTTTTTTTTCCTTTCAAGTTTCTCTTATTATAAGACATACGAATTTAAACGTTGTTATATTTTAGATACTGAGACTATAGAAATCAATTTACTTGCACAAGTTTCCTTTTTTTTCCTAGATTTAAAAAGTTTTGTAAATATTCATGGCGGACACAAATTGAAAATACTTTCTTAGTTTACATTTAATGTGCATAAAAATTGGATTTGGTTGAAAATAACCACCATCATAGACCATCCTTTGGTCTGGGAACAAATTACCACACTGTTTCTATAGTCTATAGTGAAACATTTAGTCACGCGCAATATGCAAAAATACACTTCAGCTTAACAAGCCATGGAAGGCACAATTCCTTAGAGATTCCGCATAAAGAATCGCATGAATGTGTGTGTGCGTGTGTGTCACAGCAGCCTCGATTGAGCCATTCTAGAGCTGAGTAACATTTACTTTAACGGAATTTTTATGCAAATTCAATTGTTGGAAATACTGGGTCATTACTGTTCATGATTTGATTGTGGCCCTGTCACATAAATTCTATCTCCAAAGCGACACAGACAGGGTGGGATATACACAGGGCTATACATACGTATTAATCTTTTGCTGGAGTGTAATGCAAGAAATGGGGACATTTTCCATTTATTTCGCTTAGGCATAATCAGTATCGACTATGAAATAATTTAGCTGTACGTAGTGTAGTAAGATGAAATAAAGATTTAGTATTATGTTAGCTATGTATCTATAATCTTCTTAATGTGAAGCATTGAAATAAAGATGGCTTTGCAGTGATGACAACTGGACTCAATGATATTGCAACTTAAACGAGACAAATATGAAATAGTTAATACATGCTGACCCAGGCAACATTGTCTGGTATTCAAAAAAAAAAAAAAAAAATAATAATAATAATTGCTTCAAAACCAGTACAAATATTTCAATCAGAAGGTACCAGAAGGAATTTGTCAAATCTTTCGGGTTTCTGACGTTTTCCGTACTATAAATAGATAAATAAACTAACAAAATTAAAATATCCTCTAGATATCCGTGTGGAAGTTGTGGATGAAATATTAATTTAAAACTAGTAAGGCGGTTATCTTCGGCTATGCACTGATATGCTCCACCATTTGTAAAAATGATGGTAAAACTGGTTATTTGCACTACAACTATATTTTCTTAAACTTTGTACCACAAAACAGGGTAGTTGGTGAGAAGTGGACGTTACTTTTAGCTTCACACATCCATTTTGTCAGTAATTTTGTATAGATTTTATTCGATTTACCGATAAGTTCATAAGTTGTTGAGTTGGAACTTATTTTTATGAATTTTGTAACTCACCAAAAATGGGAAATTGTGTGGGATGTGGGAGTAGTTTATTCCAATCATGCTTATCTTAGAACTTATCCTCAGCTTCTGGACAGAAGCTTATATTCCAAATTTCACCCCGAAAGCTCATAAACTATAGGGACATACAGACGGACAATCCCAAAAAGGGGGAGTTTGTATGGAAGGTGGGAGAAGTATTCGTCCGATATTGCTCATCTTACAACATAAAACTATAGGATTAAAACATGCATATAAAATTTCAGCTCAATATTTCCTAACCTACGGCTATAATCGCGGGGGCAGTTACGCGCACACCCCCAAAAAGGTAGTTTGAATGGGATGTGGGAGTAGTTTTTGACCGAAATTGCTCAATTTAGAAAGTAGCCTCCGCTTAGATATTGAATCTTGCGTACAAAATGTCAGCTATATACCTCTTAAAAACGGCTGCAATCGCAGGGACAAACCCAAAAAAGGGAGAGTTTGTATGGGAGATGAGAGTAGTTTTTGAACGATCGGTCTCATTTTAATACTCAACCTCCGCTTAGAGCAGAAAAGCTTGCATACAATATTTCAGCTTACTACTTACTTAATTTCCCTTTGCACCCCATGAATGAGGTATGGGATAGCTTCTCGCGTTGTTGTGAATTAACACGCTTTCTATTTTTAGATTCACAACTAACGGCACCTACTTATTTATCGACGAATGCGAACGTCACTGTTTTGAGAAGCTCTTACTAGACACGACGATTGAATCGACGCTTAATACTGCGAAGTTGCTGTCAAACAACATTCGAGGGGAGCCGACAATGAAAGAAAATTGTATTTATTTTTTCTTTTAAGATGACTGGAGCCAGGTTTGAACCTGCGATCTCCCGCATGGTAGTCGCGTGTTCTAACCACTATGCCACGGCTTGATTGCTCTTAAATTACTACTGTAATCGCGGGGACTGACATACGGATACCCCCAAAAAGAGGGATTTTGTATTGGAGGTGGGAGTAGTTTTTGACCGATAGGTCTCATCTTACTACTCAAGCTCCGCTTAGCGTAGGGAAGCTTGCATATAAAATGTCAGCTCAATTCCCTTAAACTACAGTTGTAATCGTAGGTATAGACCCCAAAAAGAGAGACTTTGTATGGGAGGTGGGTGTAGTTTTTTAACCGATCGGTCTCATCTTACTACTCAACCTCAACTTAGTGTAGAGAAGCTCACAAACAAAATTTCAGCTTGATTGCCTGGCTGTAATCGCAGGGACAGACCCCAAAAAGGGGGAGTTTGTATGGGAGGTGGAAGTAGTTTTTGACCGAAAGATGCTCATCTTAGAACTTAACGTCCATTTAGGGCAGCAAAGCTTGCGTACAATATTTCAGCTTGATTGCTCTTAAATTACTACTGTAATCGCTGGGACTGACATACGGATACCCCAAAAAGAGGGATTTTGTATTGGAGGTGGGAGTAGTTTTTGACCGATAGGTCTCATCTTACTACTCAAGCTCCGCTTAGTGTAGCGAAGCTTGCATATAAAATGTCGTCTTAATTTCCCTTAAACTACAATTGTAATCGTAGGGATAGACCCCATCGGCCTCATCTTACTACTCAACCTCCGCTTAGTGTAGGGAAGCTCACATACAAGATTTCAGCTTGATTGCCCTTAATCTACGGCTGTAATCGCAGGGACAAACCCCAAAAAGGGGGAGTTTGTATGGGAGGTGGAAGTAGTTTTTGACCGATAGATGCTCATCTTAGAACTTAACCTCCATTTAGGGCAGCAAAGCTTGCGTACAATATTTCAGCTTGATTGCTCTTAAATTACTGCTGTAATCGTGGGGACTGACATACGGACACCCCCACAAAAAGGGATTTTGTATGGGAGGTGGGAGTAGTTTTGTACGGATCGGTCTCATCTTACTACTCAACCTCCGCTTAGTGTAGGGAAGCTCACATACAAAATTTCAGCTGGATTGCCCTTAAACTACGACTGCAGGGACAGACCCCAAAAAAGGGGGGGTTTGTATAGGAGGTGGGAGTAGCTTTTGACCGATCGGGCTCATCTTAGAGCTTAACCTCCGCTCGGTATATCTTAAACTGCGGCTGTAATCGAGGGGACAGATAGACGGACAGACGGTCTCCTTTAAACTCAGATTTCGATGCTGATCATTTATATATACATATTGTCATACCTACCACGCCTCCTTATGGGCGTTACAAATGGAAGAACAACATGAATATACTCTTCACTCCGTTCATGCGCATGGTGAAGGGTATAAAAATATGACATTTTGGAAAGAAGGAAGCAGAAAGGGTTCGTATTCATTCCTGAGTCAAATTCAAATTTCGCACGATAACTCTTTAACTAAGGCTTTCATCGCAGGGACAGACGGACACCACAAGAAAGAAGGAGTTGATATGGGTGGTGGAAGTAATTTTTGTCAGATCTTGCTCATCTAAGAATATAACCTCCGCATGAGGGACAAAAGCCTGTAAACTAAATTTTAGATCGAAGGCCCTTTAACTACGGCTGTAATGGTGGTGACACGCAGATGGACGACCTTAAATTAGTCGCCGGGACAGATTCCCCAAAAAGGGACAATCTGTATGGGAGTTGGGAGGGATACACAGGATGGAAGCTGTTACGAATTTATATTTCGTCCGTACATAAAAATATAATATTTAGAACAAAATCTATATATATAAAAGTGAAGATTTGTTTTTACCTATGACTGCTATAGACCTTAAAACCATTAACCGATCTGCACCAAAGCAGTTCCAATAGAAAGACAATCTTCCAAGGCTGGTAATAGGATATTAAAACATTGCATTAGACATATTAAATAAGACGATTTTCAATTTTTCCCATACAAAAATTATCCAAATTTTTAAATTGTGCAGATTTAAATGTTGACATATTTGATATAATTTATGTATGTTTATAAAATTTTAAATTTATAGGATGGTATAGCATTCAACCGATATTCTTCAGGTCCACCCATTCCACCCCATTATCAGAAATGCAATATCTGTCTTACTACTGGGATACTTTCGGGATAC